>JAOPJO010000134.1:3685656-3696621 GCA_027123675.1 Molva macrophthalma | reverse complement strand
GGGGGGTCCTGACGTATGAAACTATAGTGCAGGGAGAGGGCTTCATGGCTGAGCCTGAAGGAGCCTTCCCGCAGCCGAGTTCAGGGACCTGGCCTGCTTCACCAAATGCTTATCGCTGGTAACGTGCCCATGAAGATGAAACAAAATAAAACAAAGCAAAAGATGAGCGGATCATGGGGTAAAAGGAAAACAGTGAGAATGGAGTGAGAAAAGACAAACAAACAGGAAAAAGAGGAATCATTGTAGGTAGTCGTCGTAGTTTATTTATCTTATACTGAGTGATGTTTCTTATAAAAATGCACTTTCTATATCTTGAAATGTACGTTCAAAACGCTCTTCACTTTCTAAACATGTGTTTGGGTTCGGTAGTCTGACATGTAATAAACCTGTGGTTCTTAAAGGATCCACCTATTCTGCCTATTCTCTCCACAACTCCGCCATCGCACACCTAATGTTTCTGATGGAAGTGTTTGGGAATTATTGTTATTAGTCCAAACAGGTGTGTTCTCGTACCAAAAAAAGAGAAGACTAAGAATCTAAGGCAGGACAGAGGGGTCGCCACAGTAATGTTTTTTTTAAAAGAACTGGGGTAAGCCCATGCTTGTATGAGGACATCATCTGGATGTTTAAAAAGTGTGTCCGTGTGTCGTGTAAGGATGCCTACCTGCTCTCCAGCTGTTTGACCGTCCCGGCCATCTGGTTTATCTTGTCCTCCAGGCAGGAGATGACGTCTGTCTTTTGTTTGGAGCTGGCCTCGGAGCTCTGCAACACATAAGGACCACATGACGATCTCTCTCTCACTCACTCACTCACTCACACACTCACACTCACACACAGAGGAGATGGCAGGAGGGCTGTTACCTGTGCCTTGTGGGTCAACTGCTGGTTGAAGGTGCGGATGTCCTCAAGCTGCAGCCGGAGCTCCACCAGGGCGTCCTGCTTCTCGCACACGTCCTTCTCCAGCATCTTCATGGACAGCTCCATCTCCTGCTTCATGCCAATCTGGACCTCCAGCTCCTTCTCCACGTCCTGAGAGGCCACAACAACAAGAGAAGACCGCGTTGTTCTTGTGCTACAGAGCAGGTTCTGTGGCCCTTTTTTTCCTAGCAAGTATAAGGTTAAGAGCTGGCACTTAATGCTGCGTACACATTTAGCCGAAGTACAATATTGCTTATGCCAGATTAGCCGTTAAAGTACGTTACAAAGTGTACTGAGGAGCTGTAGCTTTGTAGCAGTGGTCTAATGCAGGCTTACTGACCAGGCGAAGTAGAGTTTCCTCCTTCAGCTGTTTGCGTGTTTCTCCCAGTGATTGTCCATCTGTTGCTACTGGTACTGCTGTATCGCTTCTCAAAGCCTGGAGAAGAAGAAAAAATGTAGATAAACGGCAATCAAACAGTTCCCATAAAACAAATGAGTCATTAGTCATTGTGAGAATTTTATCCTTTCAATTTTGTAATATTTTGTATAATTACTTCTTACATTTGATCTTTATAAAAGTGTGTCTATGTAAAAGAGCCATCCCTAGATTTAGAAGGTTTTCCACCATCTCATAAAGGATAAAACAATTAAAACATTAATAAAAGTTAATCGTTGGAACATTACAAAATGTATAAGCACAGTTTACATGCTAATGTTTTTTTATCCCAGACGTTTAGAAATGAAAAGTCCTCGTGAGTTTTTGGTTTGCCAGATACCACAACCCAGGGACAAGCGCTTCAGCGGATTATCTTCATAATGGGTGTACCTTTCGGTTTGACTCCATCTGGTAAGTGCTCTCTTCCTTTACGCGTTCCACATCCTCTTGTAAGGTGATGATCCTGTTGTTCGCCACTGCAAGCTTGGGTTGTGGAAAAATGTATTACGATTTTATGTTTATATATTTTTTTTAATGTATTATTAAAATAAGATTTTAAACAAATCATTTCAAAAAAACAATGTCTGCGGTTGAAATAAAGCAGGATTCCTGTCTGAGATACTGAGACTGAAACCCAGGTAGAAACATAATAATACAATGTGAAGCCCACCTCCTCTGTTAGCTTGGTATTGGACTTCTCAAGAACATCCACCTTAGCCTGCAGGTTATTTACAGATGCACTATGGAAATAGACCAGAACCACACAATAAGTTTAATTGCGACTGCTGAACATCCTATGAGGATTTGAATCAGAAAGGGCTTTTGGACGCACCTTAAATGTCTGTTTAGCTCCTCCACGTAATTTTTCTGATCAAGAATTGCCGTGATCTGACCATCTCTAAAGTATGGGGAGAAAAGGGCATATGAAAAATGAGTTTGTTTCTAAACATACGTATTTAAACTCCTTTTAATGACCGAGTAGGAGGGCTGCTCCATGTTGATGTCTTAGAAGAAATGTAAATTCCAAAGCTAACGCCAGTTACCCAATCAAAGCATACATGAGGGACAAGCCAGTTTCACTAGTGTGTAGAGTGCAGATATCGGAACTATTGTAGGTCGAGAAGGTTTCATGCTATACACAAGACTCTGTAAATGTCTCCACCATGTCATGAGTTGTGCGATCAGGGTGGTCAGTGATGAGGAAGCAGGAAGCGCTCACCCCTCTGTGCTCTTGCTACTGTGGCCGCTGTCTTTGAGGTACATTGAGAAATCTATGACGCCAACCTGCACACAGTGGTAGAGAAGAAGAATGTTCGCATGTTTTCTTTGATCACAGAGCAGCACGTCTGAGATGCAAATAGAAGATTATTTATACGTTGTTTAATGTTCCAAATGTTTATCATTGGCAGGCCAATGTGCTCACTTTGGTAGTAACGACTGATATCACAGCAAGGTTTCATATTAGCCATTGCCGAAATTGCAATAATAAATAAAATAAAACAAAAGGAAGGGACGAGAAATGTATGAAAACCTGTGAATCCAAGTCTTCTCCCTTCATGCAGAGGTTGGCATCGATGACATTAAGGCCCACAAGAAGCCCTGCGATTACAGCTCCCTCCTCCTCCATCATCAAGGCATTCGCCTCGTAGAACTCACTACAACAGAGATGGGACAGATATTACATGGGATATTCCAGCGACTGCGTTTTCTGTAGTAAATCATAATAGCAAAAACATAAATCAGACTCAAAATTCCTTAAATAAATATAGTACTTGCCCTAATTGCACAAAACACACCTAATCTTTTACCTGAAAACATTTTGTAATATACACTGCAGGAGCCATAAAATGCTTTGTAGTATCATTTCTGCTGCAGCTTAATATTTTTCTCACAAGGGGGGGGGGGTTGTTTGGTTTTCAAGAGTATGTTAGATTGGGAACAGGTCACATGGGATAGGGTCACAGGTGTGTTGGTTGGAAAAGTGCATTGTTTTTCGACTACTACACAGCACTGCACCGAACGTATAATTTATACACTTTGCTTTGCTTTATTCATGAAGAGTACAGTTGTTAATGGCCCACCATCGCAAAACAAAAGCAACAAACCAAGTCAGTGTGTCGGACTGGTCTATATTATGGCCAGCGAAAAGAGTGCATTTAGCATTTAGTGGCGCTACCTTAGCAGGTCCTTCCTGTTGATGATGGTCTTCATGTAATCAGAGAGTTTCTTCTGCATTAAGGCCAATCGCAGCCAGGCTCGTCCTCTTCCTAGAGGTGTTCTGACAGAAAAAAGCAAGTTCAGTCAAAACTATTAATCCACTTCCTCCATTCGCAGTCCATGTATCCTATGCACTCATTATACTTCCATCACTCTTCAGCCTTGGTTAAACTTGTCTTCTCAACGCGACTTCTGTGATCAGATCTACCAGATCCGATCACAGACCGTGCTTCTAGACTTGACATTTGAATGCAAACTTTCTGGCCAGATGTGTGATTAGAACGCCATTCGCCTTACCGCTTAATATTTTAAAATTCCCTGGTAAAATGTGGTGGATTGCAAAGAAGAGGCTTCTGCTCTTTTGCTTAAAATGTTGTGATTTTTAGTGTTCAGGAGAACCTAGCAGACATGACCAGGGTATAAATGATTTAATATTCAACATTCCCTTGACATTTTGTTGCCAAATGGCCAAGGCCAAAATTAATTTGGATGATGACTGACCTGGCACATCGGATCACAACGTGACCAATCTGGGAATGTCTACATTTGACTATTAATGTGTCCTGGCACACATCAGTTGGATCACAAAAGTGTCACCAAGCCCTTGGTTTCACCTCTTTCGTTGGAAAGCATCTTTGTCAAATCCCAGTGATAAAAAAAAAAAATTAACTCAAACCAAAATATAAAATAACAAACAAACAAAATCCAAAATGCATACATAAAACTTCTTAGCTTCTGTGGACCAGACTTACTTGAGACCAGGCAGATCTTTTACACTTGCAGTGATCTCTCCTGCCTCAGGTGTTAGCTTCTCCACCAGCTCCAACGCCCCCCAGAACGACTTGTTCTGCCCCAGGAACGTCTTCTTGGCTGATCAACCAGATAGAGAAGTTTGCTCAACAATAAACAACATTCAGCATTACTCTTTTTTTTTTTATATGAGAAACTGTTCTTAGCTTGTAATGATCAATTACAAGCAACAAAGTATCGCTTTTTTCCTAATAAAGAAGGAAAAAACGTTTTTTCTACGTACTTTTCAGCCCGTGTTTCAAACAGTGCTCCATCACCACGAAGAACTGTTGGAGAGGCGCATAGTCTGAGTCGAGTGTGCGGCCAAGGTTCAGCGCTGACTCGATCAGGCCTTTGATGCTCAGCTTGGCCATGTTCATCAGGTTCAGCCTCTCGATGGCAATGGGATCCTTTGGATCTAGGAGGAAAATGACAAACAGACGGGAACATGAAATAAGACTGGCTACTGACCTCAGTAGAAGCCCTCAACGATATATACAAGGACTTACAATGCAGTACTCGCATAACGCTGCTTCTTTTTGTCTTTCTGCAGCACTTGTGGTCCCTTTTTTAGAATAAGAATAAAATTAAACTTTAGTGGAGGAGATTGCAAGAGAGTCGCTCCAGTGGTGCGGAGGACCGTATTGCTGTTGACAGCAGAGCAGTCCATAAGTCTTGGGATATCATTTGAAGGACGCCATGTTGTTTGTCTCCTTGGATGTATCCACGGTAGAAGTGATAAGAGCAGTGCAGGTCGTTTTGTTTTGGTGGACAGGATCTGAGGTGGTTGTTTTATTACTTTGGTCTCGAGTTGCTGGCAAGTGAAAATCACAATGTTTGTGCGTCTGGTTATTTGTTCCCAACAAAAAGTCTCAAAGCATGAGAAACTCAAAAGGATAGCATTTGATATAAATATAATACGCAAAGTTGGGTTTTAATGCAATATTGGTAGACCTGTCATTCATTTGTGAGGATAAGTATTCCTTTAATTGCAGACCTTTTTGATGGTGGCAGCAGGCACATTTTGCATGCTCACCTACAGAAGAGATTCCTGGAAATGTGAATAACACACAAGAGTAAGCAGATTTCAATGCTTTAGAGACTATTGATTTACAACATATTAGCAGCTCCATTAAATATATAAGTGCTTACTAATAACGGTTAGAATATTCTATGTTCCACAGAGGGCTGAAAAAACTGCAGTCGAATAGCCGTAATCCTTTGTTTGAATTAGATTAGTTTGATGAATTTGAATTGAATGATCACATTCTGTGAAAGAGGTCCAGACATCTGTTTTGAAATGTATTATTTTTCCATCCAGGGAGGCTAGTGCAGTTTTTAAAGGCAGTATATAGAAGATGGGAAAGCTGGGTTACATCCAGTCGTCGGTCAGGTTGGATGGGGTTGAATGGGATACGCCACAACGTGCAAGCCTAAATCTGCTGCGTGATTGGCCGGCTAATTTAGCATTTGGCTATGTTGAGCAAAACCGATCCCGGAAATGAATTGCCTAAAAAACACAACACCTAGCCATGTCTGCTTTCCAGAATAAACACATCCAACCCAGCCCCCTCCCCCAACCGAAAGAAGCTCCATCACCCAGCAGTGTACAAAGCTGTTAGCATGCTAAGCATCATGTCTTCACATCCACATCCCCCCTCCCCCTCCATGTTCCTGAAATCAAACACGACGTTCATTTAAAAAAAACGACATGGATTCACACCATCCTTGGCAGCGGCAGAGCTGTGGTGGTGGGGGACCTGGTGACTGGCTACTGTCACCACGCCCTAACCATAACAACGCCATGTCTGTGACACACAGCACCACCAGGCTATGCTCTGCCACATTACCTTCGTGTGCCGGCTCTGGGTCTGGGGTGAGGGAGATGTCGTTGAGCTCGCGCAAGCACAGCCATTCCCCGTCGACAGACACGCGGAAGTTGCAGAGGTATATGGTCTCCCGCGCGGCCTGGGTGATCTTGTCCGTGGTGGGGGTCGGCACGTCGGTCTGAGGCGTCAGGTCAGACATGATGACTCAGCTGATGCGAAGCAACACACAGACAGACAACCACTCCACCGAGAGAAAGGGTGCAGCTTTTGTTGTGAAAGCCAAATGATGATAAGGCTTAAAATAAAAACTGCCGCTTCGCCAGGCACAGATCTCAACGTGTGATAAAAAAACAACAGAGGGAAAAGATGGAGGAGCACAAACAAAAGCTAACAGTAGCTTCCAGCAGGCTTTAAAAAAAAAAAAAAAAGGATTTTCTTTATGTCCGCATCCTCATCTCCTGCCTCTACAGAATGAGCCAAGAGAAAACACTGTTGTCTTGAGAACCGCTGCCTTGCCCTCCTCTCAGCCTGAGGATTTAAAATGCAAGAGAGCACTGTGTTGGAAATCACGGCCCGCCTCCTGTGAGCTTAGTACCAGTTCACTCTGATTGGGCTGCTTGTGCACCGCAGTGAATGCACTAGGTGGGTGTTGACCAAGATGGCTGACAAGTAGGCTGTGAAGAGGAACGACGGTCACATGAGCAGATGGTGCATGCGTAAAAAAAGGGGGGGGGGGGGTAC
Organism: Molva macrophthalma; assembly: GCA_027123675.1. Classification (NCBI taxonomy): domain Eukaryota; kingdom Metazoa; phylum Chordata; class Actinopteri; order Gadiformes; family Lotidae; genus Molva; species Molva macrophthalma. The sequence goes on along the minus strand of JAOPJO010000134.1, from coordinate 3,689,691 downwards.
TCCCTGTCTAAACTATACTCACTGGGATCCCAGTGAGTATTCATCCAAGGCTAATAATGATGCAGAATAGCACTCATCCAATTCTCATCAATAACCACCTCTATGCTGTAATAGAAGGTTTTATTGATAATCAAATGATTAAACGAACTGGGAATCATTTTTGTAAATCACAAAATGTAAAATAATGTTAAATAAGTAATAGCAGGGATATGACTTATCTTAATTGAGCAGCATTTTATATTTATTGACATTTATAGGGGGAAAAAAACAAGTAAACCCCATTTCCAGGCAATTGGCGTCTTTGTGCCATCGATGATGTATTCCACAACTAACAGACAATAGACAATGCATTTACAGACAACGGTGCAGGTAAAAATGAAAGCACTGACTAACGTGAAACGATGTAAATGAGTTAAAGATCGAATCCATGTTGTAACACCTGACCACCATTCAAGCACAGGACGGAGTCCAGCTGTCCACCCATCATGACGCTGCATGGTGGGGAAGCTAATGTCACAGCTAGATGTGGACATGTAACCCATTTTAGGAAGGTAGGTATACCTGTACCTGTGTATCTATATATCTATATCTATATCTATATAGATATAAATATATACATATATGAATTATTAATCTTATAGGCTTAAATAGAGTTGACGTAGCTTTAATTTACCAGTCACTGGTTATAGCTGACTAGTTTTTATCATAGATGTATGGGTTGGTCTGCGAGACAGACATATACCATACTGGTTAACGTTATTCCACTTAAATACAATCTAATGTGAGTGTGACCATGGATTTATTTATTAAGATATATAATTAGCGTTAGGCTTAGCTGTGTATGGTTATTATTTGTGTATTTGATATTAGCCTTGTTTGGCTACAAAGCTAACCACCACCACCACCACCAGAGCCAATACAACCCGCACTTCAAGCACGGCGCATCAAGGCAACTACTGGAGGCTTTGTAAGCCATTTGGCCCTAAGCTTTTGACAGCGCTTTCCAACAGATTATGGCCTGACTTGGTGTACACATAGGAGAAACACAGGCACGTGATCACCAGTCAGGGGTTCTCGTTATAAAAAGTTCAAGACCACAACTTACTTTTACTCTTTTTCCGCTCGATGTGGAACTCATATTGGCGGACGGGAGTAGGCGACACCGACCCCCCAAATCTCAGATTGCACGAGTTTAAAGCCTCTTTAAAGAAGATCACAGAGGTGGGAGAGAACGTCTCCTCCGGGCTGTCCACCACTAGTCCATTATTGCCGTCCTGACACTTTGTGTGTCCAGATGCGCTTAAACTTTCTGAAGGCTGCAGGTTGAGCTCTTTTGGTTTCGTATCCCCCTCCGCCGCCATAATCGGGTCAATATAAACGTATTGGCTAGCGAACGAGGTGACCGCATAGTATAATGTCGCTATCGGTTATTGAAACACATCAGATCGATCTGGGAAATTATTGTTTATTCCAGATTTAGCAAACCTCCCTGCTCGCCCCTAAAACCTCCAGCTAAAAGCACATAGCTTTTTTCCCGTGTGACCTGACAAACCAGGAAACAGTGTTGGTGTTTGTCTCGCGAGAGTTTGTACAGGTCCCAGCAACTATTCTAAACTGATATCATCGTTCCACCCAGGTGTTCAGACTATAGATCCATAGATTAAAACCTATTTTATACAGTCTAGTGTTCAAGCATATATTCCAAAAAGATATACATATTGTAGCCTATCAAATATATTATGTGACTCTGTTATCAGCAGTGAAGACACATATTGTCTGGAATTATGGTAATATAAATAATAAACATCTAATTTACCTGTTGCATGAACATATTTTGAGATTACGATTTGCAGATCATTAGATAAAGTCAAGTTAGGTTCACAGATTAGAACATCATAAACTATGCTGCTTGCATAATGTTTTTTGTTATCTCCAATATTTGATTTAAAACATGTTTATCTGCTTTTTGAGCCATACACAACACAAAAACTTTCTCACAAAAATCTTTATGTGAATAATGACTTTTACTTTTAGAAAAGAACCAAGTGCACTTTCTATTACTGTGGAGCATGGTATTATATTACCGTTTATAAGTGTATATGGGTTTTATATTTATCTCCCTCTTCCACTCTGCCAAAAAATGTTGTACCCGAAGGTTACATTTTAGGCCCACTTCATTTTCAATTTACATACTGCCACTTGATCATATCTGAGCCATGCATTAGCAGCATTTTGATCTGCTGAAGTTACATTAATCTTTCAATTAGTGGTTTACGGTGTTGTGCGCACTAACTTGCTGGGAAAACAGCGTCAAAGATGATGAGCCCAGGAGGAAACGTATCCCTGAACTTGGTGTCACCAGAGACCAGAGTCACTTTGAGAGCTATGGCAGCGGTTTTTGCATGTCATTATTAGAATGAACAGTAGAGGGAGCAAAAGGATGAAATATCGGAATATAGAGAGACCTTTATGTAGCATAACATGTGATGAAGTATATAGGTATGTAGACTACTTGGTAGTGCTTGATAGTGCTTGCAGAATGTGTTTATATATAACACTGTTATACAGTGTTATATATAAACACATTCTAATATATATATAATCACTATTTTTATTGTGGAAAAAATGATTGTCATATCTCTATTTTAAATTTACTTTGGTGCTGCAAATACTTCAAAATATAATATATGGAAAAAAATATATGGAATTCATTCCATAACGGGGATAACGGCAAGTATTCAGCCGATTAGCAACTGCTGTGGCCCAACTGGGCAAAGTAACGTTTACATTGGTGGGTGTTAATATAATAAATCTTTGGCATGGCTTAAAGCCAGCCAAGCTGAATGTGAGTTATGTTCTAGTCTAGTTTTTCTTGACAGAGCTATGTGAGATAGTTTACACTAAAACCTTGCAGAAGTATGTCTCGATGTTCGCCTCGGATTTTCAAGCTTTGAAAGATATTTTTCAGTTCTACTTCACTGATATTAAAGTGCCAAAAATATTGCTTTAAACTTGTCGTGCTTGCATGCAGAAATGTGTGTGTGTGTGTGTGTGTGTGCGTGTGTGTTTGTTAGCAGAGGGGGAGGGCAGATACTGACCAAAACTTTTAACTGGCATGACAGTATGGGTAACAGTACAGAATAGACAGTTCAGTATATGGGCCTGCCGTGTCTTCTTCTTCTTCATTTTAGACTGCAGATAGTGGGTTTCCTATTCTCACCTATTTGGGTCATGGGTGTAAAATGAAATGTGTACTGAGACCATGTGTAGACACTGAAGAAACAAATGTAAACACTTTATTCAGCGGATCCTTTTTCATAGGATTATGTTTGTTAGATGGAAATAATTATTGTTGTTGTACATGTGAAACTCTAAAACAATAATAGGCCTATAAAAGCTAAAATGGTAACCTGGCCATGTTACATAAAGTAACATTTACTTATAATGGTTATATGGTTATATGTTGAGTCAAAATACAATGGTTACTAGTAAAAAGGGTTATTCTTAATTATATGTAAATCTAATTTAATAAAAAGATTAAATAATCAGCATATTCGTAGATCCATAATTAGGGTAAATGTGTAGAGATGCTGCTAAAACATTCTGTAGTTTATTGAATGAGAGAGGGTCTTGTAAAAATTACGTGAATGAAGTGATTAGAAATGAATAAGGCAGAGGCATTGTTCTTTGAACTCTTCAACCTTGTTCACATTCATTTTATTACAGGCTTAAGAGTGTGATGGGGTACTTAAGATCAATTGTCTGAATGCCATGATGTTGCTGGAAGATTGGCAGATGAAAGACGAAGTTGAAAAGCCTTTCCTTTAAAAACGAAGCTACTTCAAAGACGTCCAGTCTTTGGCTGGTAACCCATGCAACCATGTGGTATGATAACAAGGATCAAAAAGACATCGTCAGACAACACACACACACACACACACACACACACACACACACACACACACACACACACACACACACACACACACTGTCGGACATCACAACACACACACTGTAGGACAACACAACACACAC
>JAOPJO010000134.1:3629899-3644261 GCA_027123675.1 Molva macrophthalma | reverse complement strand
TAAAGATGTAATACCCCCCCCCCCCCCCCCACCTACACACTCATGGATGATGAGTGTGAAAAAAAATACTAAATAGATGATAAATATACATTACATTTTACCTTTAGTACATTTAACAGACACTTTTATCCAAAGCCATGCGATCAAAGTCGTAAACAGCCACAAATAAAGTTACAGTGCTTATAGTGGCAAATCCATTCGGGTAAAAGTGTGAGTGAGTCTAATGGCTGAGCCCGTTTGTTGTGCTTGCAGCCCCTGAACGCCACCTGGTCGTCGCTCAGCAAGAAGGAGTGCCTGAAGTACGGGGGGGAGCTGGTGGGCAAGGCCTGTGGCTTCGTGCCTGACATCACCCTCATGTCCTTCATCCTGTTCCTTGGCACCTACTCCTGCTCCATGTGTCTGAAGAAGTTCAAGACCAGCCCCTTCTTCCCCACCACTGTAAGTCACGCGCACCGTAGGCCGCTCAGCGGGACGCGATTGAGTTCAACTGCTAAAGAAACGGTGGCACAACACCTTGAGAGATCACCGAAAACTATCCGGCCACTGCTTAGATATGAAGACTTTTATCATTCTTTTAGTGTGACTAAAAAAGCGACTGGTTCAAACTCATGATTGATTTTAGTACTAATTCAAAACCTCTGTTTTGCTTGTTTATGCTTTATCTGCCCATTATGGCACCTATTGCCCTCCTAACCATCCCTGGAAGGAGGGGACCCTCTTCTCAAGTGTTTTTCCTTGCCCTTTATAGTTTGGGTGTCATACTAATGTGGTCTGTGAAGCGCTTTGAGACTGTATCTGTGATTAAGGGCTGTACAAATTAAATTGACTTGACATTAACTTGAATCAGCCTGTGTTCTGCTCAACAGAACAAACAGATCATCTACAGAGGAACTAAGTCAGTCTTTGTGCTATGTTTGCTGTCCCCTAGATGAGGAAGCTGATCAGTGACTTTGCGATCATCTTGGCCATTCTCATCTTCTGTGGGGTTGACATGCTCGTGGGTGTGGACACCCCCAAACTCATTGTGCCAACTGAATTCAAGGTAAAGTTGAGGCTCATTTTACTGTTCTGATATTACCAATTGCCTTGAAATGGGAAACGTTTCGATTTAGATTTGGAAAACATATATAAAAAATATTGATCCTGACAGAAAGCTGCTTAAATGTTAGTATATTATATATTATATATATATATAATATTCTGGGTATTTTAAAATCAAACAACCTAGTGTTGTAAATTGAATTAGTATTTTTGATACAAGTGGCAGTCTCAGTGCAACTCCAAATCCAGATAAGCATTAAGAGCTGTCTGTATTATCAGGATGGAACTCAGTGTATTCCCCATGGAAACTCTCCAACAGTAATGGAGTGGGCTTCTTCAGGGAAATTAAGCAAATTGATTCAGTTAAATTGATGGAGTTGGCGGAATCACAAGGGCTTGCCATTCTGCTCACTTTGCTAGTCGCTTCTATGAGAGAACATATTGTGTGTGACTAGAGGAACAAATACTGAGTTACTGAGTTCATCTGTGTGGGAACGCTGTTTCTTAACTGTGAAAAATACAGTCTTTGGTCAATAACTTTCCCAGCTTGCTCTCAGTTTGAAACATGTTGACATCCCTAAGAGTTGTGTGTGTGTACTGAATGTACTGAATGTCCCCCCCCCCCACACACCCTTAGCCCACAAGTCCCAACAGGGGCTGGTTCGTGCCCCCCTTCGGAGGGAACCCCTGGTGGGTGTACCTGGCGTCAGCCCTGCCTGCCCTGCTGGTCACCATCCTGCTCTTCATGGACCAGCAGATCACCGCTGTCATCGTCAACAGAAAGGAACACAAGCTAAAGGTGAGCCTTTTTTATTAACAAAACCCAAACTTAAAGGTGCTGTGGGGAATACTTAAGAGCTATTATTTGAGTGTATTTTGTTAGACCTTACATTGCTATCCGTCAGCTATTAGTGAGTGAAATGCGCTTTGAGAATATCCGACTGCGCCTGCCTCTGTACGAGCCAGTTTAGATTTTAGCCTGCTATGGGGTCATTTCTGACCCATCAGGGCATCTCTTCTCTGATTGGTTCGGGGAATCCATCTTGCTGTCAATCACAGGTGTGTGAAATCAAGCGTCTGGAAGGATAGAACAGAGAAGGAGGGGATGTTTTTTTTGGTTGTTTATTTCAAAATCTTGATTTTCGACTCTCTCTCTCTCTATACAGCTCTCGAATGTTACATAAAGCACCTTTAAAGAAAACACTATTTCAATGCAATCTTTGTTCTCAGACAGGTGGCAATCTGGGTGGCTGGTTAGGCAGGTAAATGCCACACATTGAGTGTGAAATGTCAGCGCTGTGCTGCTAATGCCAGTTTGGTTATTATGTGGGTGGTGGCGGGGTGAGGGATGGTGGGTGGGGGGGTCAGGGATGGTGTGGGTGGGGGTTTGAAGGGGGAGGTTAATCTCTGGCGGCTGCTACGACTAGCTGCTTCTGTTCGCGAAGCACAGATGGGAAGAGTGGAAGCGCATCAATCAGCTGATCAGGGAACACGGCCAGAACGGTCCTCAGTGTGTTCTGATTATTCCTGCTGTTTTTCAGACAAGCCCAAAAAACAACAGCTCACTTCGAGCATACTGTCAAGGTTCTCACTGTTTTATGGGTTATTTTGTTGTTGCGAAAAAGTCTCTTTCACTATCAATCTTTGGGTCTTTTACTCAGCCCACAACACACACACAAACACACACACACACACACACACACAAAGTAATTTTTTTAGGCTACTGCGCACAAATATGCCCCAGTACGCCATTCATTATCATTATCTTCATCATTATCAGTTACCCATTATAACCTTGGTAAAACGTGACATCAAATGCGGCCATCATCATCATCATTTACATTCTCGTGACCCTGTTTATCCAAACTCACTTGTCCATGTGTCCTGGTTCTGGCAGAAAGGGGCTGGCTATCACCTGGATCTGTTCTGGGTGGCCATTCTGATGGTCATTTGCTCCTTCATGGGACTGCCATGGTACGTGGCGGCCACCGTGATCTCCATCGCTCACATCGACAGTCTGAAGATGGAGACGGAAACATCTGCCCCCGGAGAGCAGCCAAAGTTCCTGGGCGTGAGGTAGGTTCCAACCGAGCCGGTTCGGTTTCTTTCATGGAGGAGAAGCTGTCTACAGTTGTTGTTAAAGGGGAAGCGTCAGCCTCTGCTTTCTCCTGTTATAGGAGAGTAGGCTGCTGCTTCATACGCGTGTTGTGATGAAATCATGGTCTGCCACATGAACCCCTGGACCAATGACTACAATGATCCGTTTTCTGCTGAAAAATCTCGGAAACGGAGTTGGACCGTTCGACTCATTGGTCTGGAATTGATGTTCTGCATTGGTCCTATTCGGAACAATGATGTCAATAGGTTGAACCGTCCAGTAGTTCTTTCGTGGAAACTGAGTTGATGTCGCAGACCGCGCTTTTTTCCCTTCATGCGTATGAAGCAGGCTACTCTCTTGTATTTGAAAATATCCAAGCACGACGGTTCCCCTGTAACAAGGCTGTTTGTTTGTTGACTGTGTGAAGCGAAGTCTCTCTGGGTGTTGTTACCCAGCGCAGATCTGTGTTTATTCAAATTGCTACATTTATGTTTGCTTATGTGTGAAACAGTCAACAACCATGTTGTTCTGTCTTCATCAGTCTTAATTTCAATGATATAAGAAACACAATAAAAACAAGCTCAAGCTTTAAAAAAAAAAATGAATGTCGTATGATGGAGAAGAGTTGTGGAGCATCTCGTAATGCAGCTGTGAGCTGAACCAACATCCTCCTGGCAGCCCAGATGGATCTGGTCTGTTGACGTTCGAATGTTGACAGGCCTGTGAACTCCACACATGGCCAGTGGTTCTCTCTGTTCTGGCCTTCTATCGTCTGGGAATGAATGAAATAAAAGCAAACAAATATTCCAATGTGTGCATTATATTTCCCTTTAATCATCTCTTACTTAATTTAATTTGGCACCGAGTCAGAATTCATAGGATATATATATTACGGACCACAATGTCACATGTCATAACTTCTGTAATCGTTTTTTTCGGCTGTGTTTGCATTGCAGAGAGCAGAGAGTCACGGGCCTGTGTGTTTTCCTTCTCACCGGCCTGTCGGTCTTCATGTCTCCTATTCTCAAGGTAAAGCCCAGTAAAAATGTTTACCAATCAGAAAAAAACAAAAAAATAATTGGTTACTTCCCGACCTTTCGGTTTAGAATGTCTTGTCTATCACTCTCCCCATCCCCGCTCCTTTACACCAGCCTGTACACACCGTCCCACATGTTTAACCACACAGTGCACAGCTTGAAAAAAGGGCGTAACATGGTTATTTATTGGGCGCACTGTGTGTGTGTGTGTCTCAAAAATGCTAGCTGCGTCTCATATCGCATTGGACGTCTATAGTTATCCACCAGCACAGTAAGAACGAGTCAAAACAGCACGGATCCATCCTGAGAGTTAATGAGGAGGGCATGGTGTCTGCAGAGCTGAAGCGAGCCTGTCGTTCTGTCCTTCGCTAGACAGACGGGACGTCAGCGCAGCAGCGCGAGTGGGGGAATTTAATTGTCACTTTTGGACGTTTTGCTGAGGATGTGGGGAAACGGAGAGAAAAACAGAATAATAACGCCGGGCTGAAGAGTTCCCCAGCGTCCACCCGTGACGAGCAAGCCGAGCTGTAATGTCCCAAATTAAAACGAGTCTGACAGTCAGACTGCACGGCTGGTGTTATTTTGCGCTAATGCGTCGGAGGGAAGCACTAAGTGAGCTGTCAGGGCCGCCGCGTCAGCCCGGCTCCGCACATCCTGACAACCCCCACCCGCCCACACGCCCGCACCGAGACACCCAGCCTTCTCTCGCTCTCTCAGGGCCCCCCCGTGTGGTCCTTCCGCTCTGAACCAGAGGGAAAAGGTCACTGGAGGACCCAAGCGAAAAAGGTTTTGAGTTTGAAGTTTGAACTGCAGTTTAGTTTAAACGGCATCACTCGGCTTGTAAAACGTGCCTTTTAGCGATGAGCGACTGTGGCTGTGTGGCTGTGGCTGTCTCTAAAGAAGGAGCGCTGAATCTGCTGTGTCAACCAAGTAACATTGGTATGAAAGGTATGGAAGGTTTTGGGGTGAATGCATACACATGCTCACGTGCCCTTTCTGCGTTCTACCATGCTTCTCCAAGTCGGGTTTATTAGCAGAGCCCTTTACAGCAGCTCCAGTCTCAAAGAGCCTCACAGGCTTACCTTCCATGACAACGGCCAATCCTTAGCCCTCACAAGGGCAAAGATTATAGTTAAAAGTTCACGAGGTTCCTAGTGCTAGTAATACTACTACTACTAATGAGTACTAGTGTGATGAGTACTAGATATCCCCCCCCATGGTAAATCCCCCTGTCTTTTTTGAAAACGGATATGTATACGACCACGACACGCACCCCAACAGTTCTATCCTAATGCTACGATGTATTTCTGCACCCCTCCAGTTCATCCCCATGCCCGTGTTGTACGGAGTCTTCCTCTACATGGGCGTGGCCTCCCTCAAGGGTGTGCAGGTAAGGCTATCCCCGGTCTTCATGGTGGGTCAATGTGGTACCATGGAAACCACATCAAGGTCAGCGTAGACGGTGATAGTTTGCAGGGGTATGCTAGACTGGTTTCTGAAAATGTTTCCATTTTGTCGTTTTACTTTTGGTGATGAACAGTTGTAAAATGATTCCAACTTAATACAATTAGGTGAATAGGAATCAGACTACTAATATTCAAGTTTGATACATCTTTTGAATTAATGACAAAAATTTAAACTGAAGCCCAAATTTAAGTATTTGCACCACAGATTGAACATCAAAAAACATACCAAAGAATTAAGCTTTGTGCTGTTCTTTCAGCTACTTGGCTGAAAGAAATATCCAGTAGGGTGACCTTAGTAAAAACCACACTTTACTATAACTGTCTTCTCCTAAGTAGAAGACAATGTTTGAGAAAACGTATTTAAGTATTTAATCACTTCATCAATACACCCTTGTATGAAAACACTTCATGAAGCACACAGTGCTGGAAGCATGGGATTTAAACATGTCATAGAGAGAGAGAGAGAGAGAGAGAGAGATTACGGTTGAGTACAATGGAAAGTGTTTTATTGCGTCCTTGGAACAACTGCTCTGAGGCTTTATAATGGTAATTGCTAAATAATCATTAACTTATAACCCTTATGAGACTTAATATTTAACCTTGTACGATGAGAGCATAAACTAGTCGGAAAGCAGTGTGTGTTTTGATGATAGCACCAGGCCTTTTTTTTTTGCATGATTCAAATAAAATAAAAGTTAAAAACGAGATTATATTTTAAACCTTGCTCTCAAATTTGAACCATAATCTGTGCTCTCTCTCTCTCTTTTCTCTCTCTCTCTCTCTCTCTCTCTCTCTCTCTCTCTCTCTCTCTCTAGTTCATGGATCGTCTGAAGCTGCTCCTGATGCCGGCTAAACATCAGCCAGACCTGGTGTACCTGCGGCACGTGCCGCTGAGGAAGGTGCACCTGTTCACCTTCATCCAAATCCTGTGCCTGGCGCTCCTCTGGGTCCTAAAGTCCACCGTAGCCGCAATCGTCTTCCCCGTCATGGTGAGCAACTTTGACATACGTTCACTACTACCGAGTTTAGTATGGGGCAGGATAGTGTGGGGCAGTGCCTTACCTTTGACATAAGGTGTACCACTAAATTGTAATTTAGCCCTTAATGGACCACCAGTAGGGTGGTCCATTGCTGTAAAAAAATGTATAAATACACATGCAGTGGCTGAGCCAAGAGTGCAAGCGCCCGCCTTTATACATAATTATAACTGCAAGAAGGCTATGGCCAGTGGGAAACAGTGGAGAGAAAAAGTCAGCAATGCTGCTTATGCTCCCAGTGTGTTTATTTAGCAAACAGAAATTAACACAAAACAATCAATGGAAACTTTGCAATGGAAAAGATATGATGGGATGCACAAAGCGACACTATTTTTGAAATAACAGCAAGCCATCATACTATATTTACTGAACAATATTTGTAATTTATTTATTTCCCATTTGATATACTATTTTTTCTATTATTGTAATTTGTCCATGTCAAGAATAAAATCCCACGTACCACTGGCAGTACTCTTGGTACTGTTGGTTGAAAACCACTGGTGTACGGGTTAGGCAGGGTGTTTGACTCCCAGCTGAAAGGTACTGGGTTTGATCCCCAACCTCCACAGTCTAAACCCTCAAGACAACCTTGAGAAAGCGTGTACCTACCTGCTCCTCAATTACATGTATCTGGACTCACTGCCAGTCTCTTTGGATGAAAGCATCTGCTAAATGACTAAAATAGTATAAATGATCATTTGACAATGTTTGGTTCCAACGTTGACAAAGAAAAAATAAACTGGCACAAAGACTAATATTTCCTTCTAAATAACAGTTACTTGATCAATCAGACACTGGAAATGTGAAACGGAACGAAAGCGGGATCATAACAGCTCTTGTTAGGTTTATACCAATGCGCTCCAATTCATGGATTTGCTTTGGCTTTAATATTCTATTCTGAGAACCCTGGTGTTGCAACGCTGCTGATGCTGTGTGTGTGGTGTGTGTGTGTGTGTGTGTGTATGTACGTGTGTGTTCCCATTGGTTCAGATCCTGGCTCTGGTGGCGGTCAGGAAGGCCATGGATTACATGTTCTCTCAGCACGAGCTCAGCTTCCTGGATGATGTCATCCCAGAGAAGGACAAGAAGAGGAAAGAGGACGAGAAGAAGAAGAAGAAGAGAGGCAGCATCGACAGTGACGTCGAGGATGTGAGTGTGTCATCATGCTATGTCATGATATGTCGTGACATTTATGTCACGACATGTCACGACATGCTAATACCACAATATTATTATGGAAAACAGGGCTATGGCCCCATAAATGTAGATAATGATGTTATCTTTTTCAGCCATTGTTATTCATTTGTATTCATATTGACCGAAGCCCAAATGGATATTCCTTTACCTCACAGCCTGGATGCAGCAGGGTTGTCTCCCCTCCGGGCCCTGAATCCAACCAAATGTGTTGCTGTGTTTTCTGTATTTACCATTTGATCTGATCTCTGATTCAAGGAGAGTCACGTAAAATGCTATCCACGACGTTGACGCCGACCTGGCAGATTCACAAGATAATGTCCTCCTTGATGCCCGTTGCAGGACTTGTGTCTTGTGTTTATCGACTTGTCGTGTCTATCCAACAGTCCGACTACCCTTACAATGAGAAGGTGCCCAGCATTAAAATCCCTATGGATATGATGGAGAAGGAACCCTTCTTAGGGGATAAGTCCTTTGACAGTGAGTAGAAACCGAACCTCCTGAAACAACTAAGGGGGCCTCTACCATATAGTTGTTTTTCTATTTCTACCACTTTCTTTTTCTTCCTCCACCTGCCCAATCCACTGTTGCCTTGATCCGGGCTGCTGTTGTTCTCCCTCCAAGAGAAAGCCAAGTCTCTCCGACTGGCTTGTTGGCTTGGCTCACTGCATGAACTTAACGCTTGCTTCCCTGCTTTGTTTGTTGAACTCTTTGTCTGTCATGTTTCTTAAAGATTTTGCTTTTCTGATTTTATTCATCGTTTTGGTGTATTCAATTTGCTTTGTCTTTTGTCTTTGTTTGTTCTTCTTCTGTGTCTTGCAAGTTCTTGCTTTTGGGTTGGTCTCTGAGGGTCTTGTCTTGTAAATGTTGTTCACCCATGTTGGTAGTTTTAACCCAGCTTTAACTGGTGCCTTATTGAATTATGAATCATATAATAATTTCCACAGTCATTCATTAATCTAGTTTCTGTTTGGACTTCCAAGCTAATTTGCTCTGTATCGTTGTAACTGTATTTCGGGAAAATACTTTGAAACCAGTTATTCTTGCTCTCTTTTCAACAATGATCGACCTAAACATAACAGATCCTTTGCTCCCTTTTTGAATGGTTAACACGGCATGCACGACGCAAGCTAGTGATTCTTCCTTTTTATCACGTGCGTCACACTGAAAAAAAATGGCTGACGAGGCGCGTATTTTTTTCTTGTTCACCGCCAGCGGCAGAGAAGTCCCCGGCTTTCCTTGACCGGCACACTTCGTGCTGAGCAGCTGCGGTATTACCAGTCCAACTGTAAATCCAGGTGAGTTGAGACGCTATTTGGTACCACCAGTCCAACTGTATTTTCCAGGTGAGTCTAGCAGATTCGGCATCACCTGTCCTCCTGTACCTCTGGGTGGGTTGTTGGCGCTTGGCGGGGGGGGGACAACAACAAGACAGGTGGTCGGGGTGCATTCCCGCGGGCACATTATGCATACGTTGCATGCATGCTCATTCAATGATGGTCGCCCACGTTCCCTCTGGGCAGTACATTATATATGAGATGCGTGAGGTTGTACCAAGCGGCTCTTTGATTCATTTTTAATCTCATTTCAAATTGTAGATCATTCGTTTCTCCCTTTCTTGACCGTTTAAGTTACTATTTAGCAATCTTATTGAAAAGCATTGATTTTATCTCAAGCAACTTGACGTGAATTCAGATCCATTTCGTTAATGAGCAGGTAGGAGTTATAGGGATTTTGCTCAAGGATGCCTACCGGTTAGACTTCAGACCTGGGGGTTTGAACCCACAAACACCCTAACCACTAGACTATCCTCCTGCTCAACGGTTACTTCGTTTTTTTTTGTTTGCCTAGGCCTGTGGATCCTTGTATATATTGTGTGTGCGTGTGCAAACTGTATCTTAAGCTATATTTAGATTTCCCTTATCCTTTAAGCTTGAGCTTGATGTTCCCAGAAGCATCACAAAGATGTGCACCCAAAGTCACGCAACTTCTCGCAATCTTCTGTCTTGCTGTAGTAAAAGTCGGGTCGGCGCAACTTTGATTAGCCAAGCTAATCGCTATGTTTGACAATACTGTCGCTCACATTGACAAAAAATATATATTTTTGCGTGGTTTTTGAGTGGTGCTAGGTACCCAACTCATTTGATCCTCAGACATGGTTGGACATTAAATATGCTCCTGAAAGCTAAAGCACTCATCTTGGACTCAGTAGAGCATCAGTATCCGAGAGATACAAGTCTTTGTGTGTGTCTGACAACAATGACTGACACCGAAAAGAACCATTAGAACGATGACCAAGAACCAACCAGAACCATTATAACAATAACCGAGAACCAACCAGAACCATTATAACAATGACAGAGAACCAACCAGAACCATTATAACAATGACAGAGAACCAACCAGAACCATTATAACAATGATCTAGAACCAACCAGAACCATTCTAACAATGACCTAGAGCCAACCAGAACGATTTCCCTCATGAAATAAAATCAGCAGCAACACCCCCCCATGTCCATCCTGATCGGCCTAGCTTTTAACACTTTTACGTCATCATGATAGGCAAGGCGTACACACACTGATGATTTGGAACAGGGCACATACGGTACTGAACCTGCTTTGTGATCACATCCCGCTCTCAAAAAAACAACTAATCCCATTGGATTTCACTATAAGACAGACAAATTGCTTTGCAGCGAGGGTGACCATGCGTCATGCTACTAAACCCTAGCGGCAGCATCCCTGGGATGCTTTGAGACGGCCCGGGACCCCACCCTCAGGTTGGACCTGTACTGTAGCGCTGCTGTTGTTTAACGCTCCAAACCGCCCTGGCCTGAGGCGACGCACTGTTTGGTCTGAGATTTGTGAGGTAGAGGAATACGAGGGTTTTTTTTTGGTACTAACCGATGGTTGGTGGTACATGTCTGTTGGTTTGGGAGCTGTTTCGGTTGAGTTGACACACAGATCACACATGTATTATTTATTGACTTGTTTTGAATCTTCCTGAATCTCATTATTGAATTGTGTCCTGATGTATTCCAATACATGGTGAACTGCTCACAGAGAATAGTTCAGATTTGATCACTTGATCGATGCATTCATCAGTATTATCTTAATCAAATCATCTTATTGAATCCTCTCGATTGGCTTTTAAGGTTGATTGTCAAACAAATGTAGTGTGATAAGACAAATAGCTACGCTTTCAGGAATACTTTTTAAATTCTGAATAATGTGACCACACATTATAGGTGTGCAGTAACCGTGTGCAACACATCCTAACTATCCCGGGTCGTTTTCCCTTGTTTTCCAGCCCTGAGATGAACCCTCTGAACTCCGTGCCTCAGATTAGGATAGAAATGGACCCTGACGACGACGATGACGACGACGATGACGAAGACAACGGTATCTTCTGGAAGAGCAGAGGGTCTGAAACATCACTGTAGGGCAGATGGCTGCCCATAGCCCAGCCTTTTTATTTTGTCTCTTGAAATGTTTTCAAATAACAAACCATTGTAGAACGATAACACTCAGACACACTTATGAAAAGGGAACGCAACAAATGATGGGAGGATATAATGGTATAGCTCCGCTTGAAATACTGACAAAACCCCTTTATTCAAATAAGAGGTGACTCTATGTGACGTTAGGAGCCATGAGTTGGTCGTTTTTCACTATTCTGGAGTCTTTGTGTTGCACCAACTGAAACAATGATAGGTGTCATTCGTTTATACTGTTCTATGCAATTCATCAAGCACCTATTGCTGAGTTAGGTAAAAAAGGACGACAATAAAAAGCTGAAGTGTATCGTAGTAGAGATTGCCCTCCTTGCTGTTTTTATATCCTAATATATGTTTTCTTTTTTGGATTTTTATATAAACTGAATTATTCTAAGAACATTTTCCTGTAGCAGGAAAATCATATTTTGTGTAGCTCTACCTCTTGATTTAGATTCAAAGCTTATTGTGAAATAATTAAACTAATGTAGATTTTTTTTAAGCAGCATGATATTTTATTAAATAATTTGTTTTTTTCCCCTGTTCTTCAGATGAAAGATGAACTATGTTTCTTCTCAATAGGGAAATGTGTGTAAAATAGAGATATACATGCAACATTTGATATATAAAAAATTGTACGTTAATTTACATAGTTTGGTAACAATGTCTACTTTTTTTCACCGGACTCTTATAATTTTCTTGCTTTTTAATTTCAAGGTGGAATAACACCTTGTAATCTTTTGGTACAATTATTTAAGGTCTTACTGTTGATCTTAAATCAAAATGTTTCCATTGATCTTTTAATCATCGTGTGCTGCATGTGTTTTTAACTTTTCTGTTGGTTTTTCTTGTTGGTCCGTTTTCCTATAAGTTAGCACTCACTCTTGAGGCGAATAACATGTGATGTTCCTAAATTTAATTAAGAATGCATATCGTTGTTTTGCTTGTGCTGCACATAATACTTTACCGAAGTGGCTTATCAGAGGGCGATCTCCCGTGATTTGGTAACATTCTGATGAGTGAGGAAATCCATGTTGCTCTCTTCCAATCTGGCCACCACACACACTGTCCAATACTATAGCCCAGAGAAATGTATTTCTCAATGGGAAATTCTATTGGAATAGTGTACACAGAAAGATGTAAAACTCCCTTCTCTGTGTTTCTCTGTAAACACAGAGAAGAGAGTTCTTTCCCATACATCACCATGTTCATACAATGTGTCCTAAAAATGTGTGAGTTGCATTCCCCCCAGTGAGGCATATCCACAGCAACAGTCACAAAGAGAAGAGATGAAGACTCTAATGTTAGTATAGAAATTAGTTTTGGCATTGTGTGGACGGCCATTGTCCGCAGAATGACAAAGTGGCTGGTTTGGTAGTGCTTGGGGTGTCAATATATGAACATTGTCTCCAGCATACAGAATAGGCTACATTGGCATTACATGGTCATTAAAGGGGGTTGTAACCGCAACGAACCAGGCTAAAGTGTGGGCAAGGCTGAGTGCAGATTTGACCCGAGAGCTGAACTGGATGTCTCCGCTATACGTGACATGATGAAAAGGTTATTTTCTTCTGTGGCTGGGTGACGTAAGAGCCGCCTTCTTCCTTTTGTAAATCATGTACATATCAGCATGTTGGCACGCACCAAGATGCATCACCTCTCTTTTCGTCCTAGGGTTTCATTTAGTTGAGTTCTCTTTCTCTGATATGAATACAATATAGCAAAAAAATAATTTATACTTGTTACTCTGATCATTGGTTTAGCACTATATATATATATTTGCATAATTGATAAAATGACGCGTTTGAGTTTGTCGGGAGCATGGCAGCCTATGTTAAATAAAATACAAATTGTAGTCTACAAAATACTTGGATAAAATTAACTTTTATGAATATTTAGAACAGGTTAAATGATTTATTTTAGAATTTATATTTTTCAAATGAATTGTATATTGAAAATAAAGACAACTATTATGACACTTAGAGACTGCACGGCTGTTCTTTATTTTATATTAATTTACACTTCTACATAGCAGGCAGGAATAACTCAACACTGAAAATGGCTGCAATTCAAAACACACCGACAACACACTTTATAATGTTCAATTCCAACCTAAATGGATTGTGATTTTCATTTGTTGATATGAACTATGGCCAAGTGGTTAGAGCATTTTGACACAAGCACAATGGCGCTATCTTGTGGCTGTTTTATTGTACTGGCACAGAACTGCCAATCTAATAATGACAAACAACGTGCTCGCATGATCCTCCTGAACACAACTAATAATAGACCTACATTCCTTTCTTTTAAAAAAAAGTGTTTGTAGGATTAGTCTTTACAGCCGAATTATTTCGAAGCCAATTGCCTGCATATGAAATGTTATGAGTAACATTTGTTGTATTTACATCTTTGGCTTTTATTTAAATCACCCATGTCACGTTAATGTTGATGAATAAGCACGTGTGAATAAGCAAGTGTTTGAAAAATGTATTTAAAGATGTCGTTTGTGCTGCCATGCTATTTAATACAGTTGTCCAAAAACAGTTGTCCCTACTCCGCCACTAGAGGGCCATCCAGGGCCTCAGATCAGAGTGTTGCTTGAGCGCGAGCTTGTAAGTGTGTGTGTATGCTAATTAAATAAGCTAATTAATATATATGTGTGTCACAGTCAGTAGATAGTAGATAATGGAGAGAAATCCCAAGCAGTTTCTCCCAATGATCCATTACTTTATGTGAAATGTCCATGCAAAGGTTATCTGACAGCTGCATATGTCATGCATTGCGAACTTCAAATGTATTCAGCTGGATAAAAGAATCAATATTCCCTCTGAAAGGATTAGTGTCAAATAAGAGTCCCAAGCTGCAGAGTCGGTTACAAGCTGCACCATCTAACTGGTTTGCTTTGGTGTATTTCCTAAGTGTATGTGTGTGTGTGTGTGTGTGTGTGTGTGTGTGTGTGTGTGTGTGTGTGTGTGTGTGTGTGTGTGTGTGTGT
>JAOPJO010000134.1:3584398-3595732 GCA_027123675.1 Molva macrophthalma | reverse complement strand
ATTGTCAGATTGACAGTACTCTAGCCCAATGGCCTCGGGGGGGGGGCACCAGTGGGGGGCAATAATATTCCAGCATCCAGCATCCCGCATCATGATTTATATTTATATATATATATATATATACAGATATATATAAATGTAAATATATATCTTTATGTCTTTATTTCTGATAGAATTGTGGGATTTCCCATGGGCTCCTGCTGACTGGTTCCCCCTGTGCCACCTCAATAACAATATCCTGGAGTCACCCCTGCCTGTACTGTATTTTATGTTGCATTGTATGCTGCTGTTTATTTTATATCTTACATACGCCTCCTTTAACCCTTCTGTATGTTGCGTTCTTGGTTCCATTCTTATTTAGTACTTATTTTTGTATCTTAAACACCTAAGCAGTTGCTATTAAGCACAACGCAATGAAGGTGCATTGAAAAAACGAAATTGCATCATGATTTAAACGGAAAAAAAGATTCCTGTGTTGTTGTCTTCCATTGTCATATGGGGGCCTATTTTCGTTCCTACTTCAAATAAATGGCCCATTTTTCTGTACTGGGCTCAACGACATGCACTCGTCTTCTCAAGTCTATTTGGGTCGTTATAGAAAAAAAGTAAAACACACTTTTCAACAAATAATTATTTGGCTTGCATGTTATATTGTATTTTGTTATAGAACATTTATATATATGTATATAAGATTTATTTTGATACTAGCCACTGGGAGATTAAATGTCAAATGCACAGATATTTTCCACATTTTACCAATGTCAATGTAATGTACATTTTTCCTTACTCCACATTAGAGCAATTTTTATGTTTAAGCATGCATGTGTCAGAAGCATAGAAGGCAAATCAACCTGCGCTTTGGAAAATTGGTTTTAATTCCCTTCCAACCTGTCATTTGGGCAAATGTCCTTTCTAATTTCTGACACTAAAGCTGACACTTAAGTGAGCACTTTGGCTGTGTTGTTTTTCCCTCAGTAGGATCTGGACATCATGAATTTCATCCCAAAAGCAGATGTTTATGGGGGTTATCGATGGGTCAGGGAAAGAGCCATGAACCTGCCTGCCAGGCTCAAATGTCACGGAGACCCTTGAGAAAATTAAGATGGGCCATAACCATGGACCAAAATCCTTGAGATTTCATCTATCCAAGAACTATGAATACGAATGAGCTTGATGTCATGATTAACATGAATGGAGCGCCCCGGTGGCTCCCTGGGTAGAGCGCAGACCATTAAGGCTCAGTCCTTATGGCAGCGGCCTGGGTTAACCTCCATCCATTGCTGTGGATGTGAAAAGGCTGAGTGGGTTGGCTGGAGTGTGCCTCAATACTTTATTTTATCTTTTGTGTGTGGGTGGTTGGTGGTCTGGCTTGTAGAGGTGGTGGTGGAGATTGATGGTAAGGTAGGGAACGATATTAATGGCTCCGCCGATTGCTTGATTGACTTCTAGTTGTACAGTAAACATAACCAATCTCGCTTAGACTAAAGCTCCCACAATAGAACAGAACGGCTGATTGTTTGATGGACTTCTTGTTGTCCGGAACCAGTCAGACTGGTGTGTGTACTGATAAAAAAGGCTAAGAAGCCATCTTACCAGTTCCTTCTATATGGCTATTAAGCCATCCTACCAGGTCCTACAATAAGCTAGTTGAAAGGAGGAGTCCTCAATAATATAACTGAATATATATGTATGACACAACTGATGTCTCATAGAATGTAGGTCTTTATTAAGTATACAGGTACAGTATACAGGTACAGTATCAGTATACAGGTACTGTAAATATACCTTTATACCGTTCGATCGCAGACGCCCTTGGCATTTCTAGCTGCAGGCCCTGAAATGTCTGATTTCTCAGAGTTGTGTTGCTTACAATCCGAGGAGACAGGAAAGCCAAAAACAGCGAAGTGAGAGATGCAAGGCCACAAAGTGCATCAGAAAGTGTGCATATTCCTCCATGACTGCCTCAAGTGCCAGTGTTTACAGCACATCATGCAGATGCACCACAGTCTCTCAGTGGGGGATAAAAAAGTGATTTAAAATCCCAGTATCTCGAACCAAATATGTCAAACTACTAGAGAATGGTGTGAAATATGCTTCAAAGGTAAAAACAAATATTGGAAGGAAAAGCAATTAAATATGTTAGAAAGGTAAATGGAATGTTGAGCAGAAGCACCTAAAGAAAGAAAAAGTGACAAATCTTAAAATCAGGTCTGGTAAGCATAGTCAATGGCAGCTTCTGGGAGATTTACATAGCTTTCAAATAGCTTTCATGCAAAGTACCTCATGTTTGAATAAATAAGAAAAATACCCATAATAAAACTACAACTATTCATTCCTGCATTGAGTCACCAGTCTTTCAAATTATTCTCGTGTAAACGGCAAGCTCCAAATTACAAAAAAGAAATCTCTGAATACAAAAAGCAAGAAGTGCAGCTTTAAACGTCAACCATCGCCGTGTGACGGACTGGCATTTGGCTTAATCATCGTAGACAACAGACGGATGACTCAACGTCAATTATTCATTGAGGGCTTATCGCCGGGCCCGGGCTGTACCAAACACAAGAAGACGACTCTAGCAGCCACAGGTCTGAGCAACCTGACTGTGGAGATGCAGGGTCGCCCAAGTTTGAGACAAGGCTGTCTTGTCAATAAAAAGCGGAGAGGCGATGAGGCCAAGAGCTCAAGCAACAGAGGAAAACTGTGGGTGAGATATCGCAGTGTTCAGCACAATGCCATGGCACTCGCTGCTGCTCTTTGGCTGCTTCGTCATCTCCCTCAGCAAACACAGCTTGTATGGACAAAACAAGTCAAACTCAAGCCACAGTCACTCACAAAAAAAGTATCTTGGACTTATTTTTGATTATACCACAGCATTGTTGAAACCTTGATTCTGATTGGTCAAATAATGTTCCATGGGTGTGCATTATTTTCCAGTAACGGGACACCTCTGCCTTTTAACAGTTCTGAATCCCTTTGCTACAAAATCTTTAACAAACACGGTCAAATACGACTTGTGGACTTGCATCCGCCAGATGATTCCTTGACAACGCAAACGCTGAGTCAAGTCGATAAAAAAAACAATAACTTTACAAAAATATCAATAATAAGGGACTCATATTTAATAATTGTTGAACTGTGGTATACAGGAAGAAAGAAAAAACCTCTGGGGTGTCCTGTTATTGGAAATAATGTACTTGGGCAGTGGTAAGCAACCTTGGCTTCGTCTCGGCCACGTACTACCACATCATACATTATTTTCCATAAACGGTACACCCCGTCGTGATTTATTCTGACGTGTAATATGCTGTGGGTTGTTTGAGTCATTGGTTGTTCAGAGGAGAGTGAGACGGGTGTCAAACTGAGTAAATGTAATTGCTGCAATTGTGCTATCCCCAAGTGTTGTGTTAATTTAAAAGCAATGAGGTCTTCCGGTCTCCTTATTGTTGCATAAATTGTTTTGCTTTTGTTTATCTTGAGTAAGTGCGTGTAACAAGGGATTTAGTCTCCAAGATAATAACACCTTGAGTCATTAAAGGAATTGTGTGACTACATTTGGATGAATAACATTTAACTATTTAGTAATTTAACAGCTACCTTTGAGATACTTATCATTAAGGAATTTGGCAGGTGTTACATTATGTCTTTAGCAGTTCCCATATAGCTGTATCTTTGTTTTGTCCAACCCAGGTAAGCGCTTACAAACTGCCCTGCTAGGTTGCTTTCTCCAATAGCCCACAAATGAACAAATCCACAAGTTTTGATTCTTTGTTTACTCGCTACTGTTGATACTCACGGACTTGGAGACTGAAGGCAGATAGTGGCTGCATTATAGGCAGTCTGATAATTCTGATTTCTGAGGCAGTGCAGCATTTCAGTTAGTCGCGAGGATAAGTGTAGCAGGGTTTTTTTTTTTTACTGATTTGAACGCAGCATGAGCATTCTGTCTTTGCACGCCACTGCGCATTCTCACGGACAGAGACTGCGAGGCGTACAATTATGATTCTTGAATGTTAAATGTCCTGGTCATGAGCATGATTGGGAATTTTTTGATTGAATTGTGAATTGCTTCGAACCACCGGTTTCAATGAACTTGCCCATTGGGGAAAAGGTTAATGTGTGTTTAATGGGCAGTGTCGTACATTCCAACTGGGTACCGAGCCCTTCCTTTTGGTTCAGAAGTGAATGCTTATGCTGCATTCCAAACAGTTAAAAAACATCCCCATCCACTTAGCGAATTGGATTCGTAATTACCAGAGCTCCTTTAATGCAGCCACTATCTTCACGCGGAATTCTAACTGCACGCCTCAGACGCCAAGTCCATGAGCTTGAGCAGTGACATGTTATAACAGATTTGAATTTGTGGGCACCATTGGAAACAACTACCTAGCCATGGCAGTTCGTATGCGCATACTTGTATTGGACAAACCAGGATACGGCTATGGGAGCTATGGGAGCTACGGAAGCGTAATGCATTCACTTGAGGAAATAAATTCTGCTGTTGTTTTTCTGAATTAACGTCATCATTATCTCAGAATTCAGAGAAAAGTTTTAATGGATAAAAAAAATTCTGCTCTGTTTTTCTGAACTCATGAGATGCATCAAAATCCAAAGAGAAGCTCTCACCTGCATGGAGTACGGTTGCTGCTGCTAATCAGCCTTTACCCTCCAAAGGTAATTTCGAGTAGGGGGTCGATATTGTAGTAGAGAATTACTGAGGTTTAAAGGAACTATAAGAAAACTTCTTGCCCATATGTTTGAATGACACATTCCATGTGTCATTTACGACACCTCCTGATAGTCCTCTGCTAGGA
The DNA here is from genome assembly GCA_027123675.1 of Molva macrophthalma. Classification (NCBI taxonomy): domain Eukaryota; kingdom Metazoa; phylum Chordata; class Actinopteri; order Gadiformes; family Lotidae; genus Molva; species Molva macrophthalma. The sequence continues at coordinate 3,590,921 of JAOPJO010000134.1, read as the reverse complement.
GCCCCTTATCTTTCTGATTAGATCAGAGCAGGCCCTAGGGTGAGCGGTGACCACTGAAGCAGTTATCCCTTTGTAGTCAATGACCTCAGTCTATTTCTCAGTTCACTTAGATATTAAGGTTAAGTATAAAATATATAAGTATATAAAGGTAAGTATTGTAACAATAAAGCCTGAGGGACATTTACACATGTCTCTCATTCATACCATTTGCCTTCCAAAAGGTGAGCCCCGGTTACTTCACTGACTGTATAAAGTGGCCCCTGGAAGGGATGTCTGGCTCACGTCACCGTGGGAGGGGGAGACGGGGCGGGCTCTGTAACGTCCAAAAGGAAGAAAGAGCCCCCTCTGCGGTCTCCCTGTCTCATGGTAGTTACACAAACTTAGAGGTTAGAGTTAGCTGGTTAATACTCCAGTTAGAGTCAGTCACTGCCAGCTTTATGAATGTATTCCACAGGCACATGTAGTGGAATTGTTGTGAATTGTTTCAATGCATGTTTTACTGTTTAAACATAATTAAGTATAAAGGACTCATCCCATAAACACTTATGGAATATCATGTTTTAAATCAGGTTAATGAACAACATAACGAGTAGATTTTAATCCCAGAGTATTTCTCTACCCCACATAGGAGATAACTGTAATGTTTAATATGCAACTTCTTTACACTGTAATGATTGAGATGTTTAAGATGTAACTTCTTTATACTGTAATGATTGAGATGTTTAAGATGTAACTTCTTTACACTGTAATGTTGATATGTCTTTACATTGTAATATACTGAGAATACAGGGCGGGAAGATAAGTGCATGTTCAGTAAATGGGGAACGGGAATGGGAGACACAAGAGGTGTCCAATTTCAAGGCCCGTAGTATAGAGCGTTGTGATTGGCCAGTGCATGTAGGGGGAAGCCACACAATTAGGGAATATAACATGAAGCCTGATGACTGATCAGGAGTTCTTTGCAAACCAACTCAGGTTTTGTTGTTACTTCTTTGCAAGTGATAATAAAGTCTTTATCTTTCAAACCTCGCCTCTTCTCAACCTCTCGTATTTTGTTAAAGTGTTAGAGCGTGGGTTTTTATCCACCACAATATCCCAACGTCTCAAACATAAACCAAAATAAAACTGGATTAAACTAAACAGGCAGGACACGTTTGCTTCTATTAAATAGAGCCCTTCGGTGAATGAGAGTTTCTCTTGGGATTTTGAGATATCTCCTTAATTCAGAAAAACAGCACAATTTTCTCTTGCTATGAAAACTTTTTTCTGAATTCTGAGATAATAAACTTGTTAATTCATAAAAACAATAGCAGAATTTATTTTCTCAAGTGAATGCATTACGCTTCCGTAGGGAGCTGCTAAACACTAGAAATATAATGGATGTCAATTGCTTAGTTTCATTAATTACATACATTACATCCAGATGTAATGTATTAATTACATACATTACATCTGAACATAGACAAAGTCAACAATTAACCTGGGGTCTTAACTAACCAGCCAAATTCTTTAAGGACTAGGTAGACTGTGTACATTAAGGTTTGAACCCAACACCTTTGGGCCGGGAGTCAGACACCCTAACCACTAAACTATAGACATACTGGCCACCAATACACATAACGTATTTTATACATTACATATGCATACCTCGCAACATTGCAATGTCTTATATCTTAAATATACAGAAGCATACCGGTACCCAATTTCTTTTATAATGATCAAAACCCTGCTAGTCATAACCGTTCTGTTCTAAAATACATTCTGAGACATTTCACACACAGCGTGACTTAACAACGGTTTCACTCATGTTTTTTGGAAACATTTCTTTGAGTAGGCCTATTTTCTGCAGAGATTGACTCGCATCTGAATGAGCTCCGCTTTGATTGCCTTAGATTGGGAATGAGGACCTCAGACCCTTTCACCCTTGTCACTCACATCAGGAAAAGCTTATCCGTGCCATCAGTCGTCATGGCATGACTTTAGGAATATATGCACTAGGGAAATCGCTAGCCATTGCATTGCACCCCTATCAAATAGTTTTAATTACAACTTTGCAATTGCAACTTTGTAATTGGAGCATATTTCCAGTGATTTATTCGGTTCAGATTTGAGTGGCTCCCTGTCATGTTCAAGGGGTTATGTTTAGACAGGGATTATGCATAATGGATGCTGATCTATCTCCACGCCAGCTGCAAAGTAAATGAAGGGTCCAAAGTTCTTAAGGATGCAAATAAGAAATGCGTTATGATGTAGCTGTATAATCATAAATTAATCATAGTTAAAGGGAAAAACAAGGCCGGTTAGTAGATGTTGGGCTGTCCAAAAATGATTTATTTAAAACGGAAATCAATTTCTGCCACTGATTGCCTGCTAAGGAGTGCACTTTATTTGAAGTGCAGTCATTTTTGTTAAGTGAAAACCGTTAATCTTCATCTTACAAAATGTAAAACTTTTACCGCCTGGCATATTTGTAGCAATAGAAATTCAATGTATTCCTAATGTGTACTCCCTCTTTGCTTGTTGTTTACATTACTGACTGGTTCAGACATTCCTAGCAGGCGTGCCGACATAATTAGTTCCTGGATGTCCCTCATGGGATTACTAGTGTTTACTTACTTATTCTATCTTATCTTATATATAAGAAATTAATCATTATAAATTCTTGACTTTACTTTTACTTTAATTTACTTTTATTTTTTGTATTCAACAATTGCAGAAATAGTTCTCATGGAACCAGAATGGTTCTCTCAACTGTAGAAGAATAGGGCCCTATAAGGACCATATATTATGCTACAACACATAACTTAACTTCTTTCTCCCTTTTCAACTGTTGTTTTGATGCATGTGTTAACTGGAACGTTTTGCCACCGATACACAGCATACAACGCATGAGCTATGTCCAAAATAAATAAGAAGATCAACTTCAAATTAGAGGGTACAGAACATTTGTAATGCATGTTTAAATAAAAAACAGTGAATACCCCATTGGAGTCCCAGCAGAACAGCCACATATAACCCTTTAATATAACCCCACAACGAGTGTGCCACCGCAATGGCCACGGGGCATCGCTCTGAATGAGCACGTAATGCATTTCATTAAATTGCCTTTTTGTTTATAAGAGGCTGTGCGCTGGTCTGTGTTAAGCTATGCCACTATAATTACAGCGTGATAACAGCATATGTTTTTAGCTGGAAATAAACTACCCCAACCTCAAGCTGCTGTGTGTGCCTAAATGGCGTACCTCGTCAAGAGGTTGGGACACGTTCCTAACCTTATTTTCAACCAAGGGACTTCCACACGTTGGAAGAATGAGGGTTTTGGCCTGGACAGGACAGAATAACCCTCGTTGGGGGGGGGGAGGCTGCTCACTGCAGAGCCAATGGGTGGAGCTGTATTTCTATACAAAAAAAATGGCCTTTATGCGAGAACCCGACGATTGGTCTTAGGTCGTTTTACTCGCCGAAAGACGAAAAAGACTACAATTACAAAAAATTAAATGTAAAAAACAAAAGCGGGGAGAAGATCTTCAGCCGAGTCGTTTGATATTTTGATGCTTGCCAAGAAGGTCATACTTGATTCGACTGAATTCGCAATGCTTTCTACTGGCAACCGTGATGACAGTACTTGATTGCTATGGTTTTTGCGGTGTTGTCATAAGATGACGTTATGACAACATTGTCCGCAACACTGTCGTTCATTCTCCAGGCGGCCTGTTTACATTATTTCGTAAATATGGAATGGCATTCCATGTGTATTTGGTATCAAAATCGTACGCCATCTTTAATTTGATTCCTAACTTGTCAGGTCTGTTTGCCATGTACTTTGTGAAGTGACAGCGTGCTTTTGTATGGATGGTTCGTCCACTGGGATATTCTCCCCAGGCACGTTACTTGGCAGTTTTGTATAAATTGTTGAAATAGCTCAGATATTGGGGCAAACGTGTTTGTCTCTGTCATCTTTCAATACTGCTAGAGCTGCTGCCCCCGCGACCCGAAACCCGGATAAGCGGACGAAGATGAATGAATGAATCTTTCAATACTTTGCCTTGAGTAAAGGTGCGCGTATGCTAATGAGTGGAATGAGCCTCTTTTGTCCTTTGCGGTATTAAACCCCCTCCGCCATCCTACACAGAGAAGCTCAACAAAGCTTTCACAAAAGAATCGGACTGACTGTTTACAATAGAAGGCCTATTTTATAACACATATATTACATTGACATATTAGTCATTCATAGATGACCTTTAAACATGGCCCGTTCACCAAATCGTTCAACACGGTGTCGTCCACTTCACATTCCCTGTTGGTAATTTATCAGCACAGTATGTGTGAAATAACAAACACAATGAAGAACATACAGGCACAATGGTTGTTCATTATATCCTTTAATGCTATGTGCTCCCCATTCCAACAAACAGCATCAGTAGTGTACACTTAATCTACAAACATACAGGGACAAGCGGTTAGGAGAGGAGAGAAACCAACTTTGGCTTTTTGAAATCTTATTGCTCAAAGGCACAAGTAGCACAGGGATATACAATACAGTACCTGGTGTTTTACTATGCAGTAACATCTGTCTGAGGCTCAGGGATTGTCTATGTAACATCTACATCTATCCTAATATTCATTACAAGCGTATACAATTAGCAGCATTGTTTGTACGCAGAAACTGAAGTTCCTTAGGTAAACCTGGGCAGAAAATATGTAAATTGTTTTGAGAATACACTCAGACTACACACAAAAAATTACACTAATGTTGGTTTACTGGTGCAACAGTATTTGCTTACTTGATCATCTAAAGTATTAGTCTTGCCAGTAAAGGTAGCACATTGTAACAGCATTTTAGGTTTATTTCTACAAAACAGCTGAAAGGCAGCTTTCTCAAAAAAAACAAAATGTCAAACATCTCAAAATTGAGCATGTATATTTACATATAATTGTGTGCCAAAAACAATGTCACTCATACTCTACTGTTCTCTTTAAGTCACAAATCCTTTTTCAAATAGAGAGTGGGGGTAAACAGGTGTCACGTTGCAAATCTGATTTCATTGGTTCACCTGCTACATGTTGATGACCATGTGACACTGCACGGAAAAAAACAAAAACAACCAAAAAAGCAGAACCTTTGACTTGTCAATAAATATAAATGTACTCCATGCTATATACAAGCACTATACATTGGCACACAAGAGTTACTGTCAATAGCAGTGTGCTATTGTTATTTTTGTTTGCCGAAACACAAACCTGTGTCTTAGCTATTGCAGTCAAATGCATGGTGGCTGTGAGAAAATCCTTTTAAAAAAAAAAATATATATATAAATAGCTTTCAGTCTCTACGACCTTCCGCAACTCGAAAGGCCATTTAGAAAAAAACTACGATTAGGATAAAGTAATCGTTCAACGTTGAAAGTGTCATGTCCAATCCACAAAGTCCAGCTCTGTATGCTTACAAGAAAGCGATGGTACTGAAAGCATACATGCTCTTGTTAGAACCTTGCTCAATCAAACATCAGACTTAAAAAATGCATGTGTGTAGGTGTGCAAAAACATGTGGTTGTGTCAAGAGGATGTGTTCTATGAATAATGTATTCTAGGGCAAAAAAAATAACTGCATGGACCTAATGTAGGCCCTCAACTGTTCCTACATCATGTTGACCTCAGAAAGAAAATAGCACCACTTGTGATAACACCATTTGGGTTCCTGTTACAATTTGTCCGAATCAAAATCAATTTGATTTTGCTAAAACACATTTTTTTTCTCTCCTGCGTAGCAGATAAAACAAAAACTTTCGATCCCGACACTGTCATCCTTTTTTTTTTCTACTTTTTTTTTTTTTTTTTTTACCATTCTCAACATATACACAAGAATACCATGGAGATGAATATTGAATACAAGGTCCATAAAGGTCACGGCTTCAAATCTCTAGCTGTATGGCTCTCACGGTAATAGCCGTTTAAGGTGAATCATGGGAGCAGAAGCATCAATTCATTGTAAAAGGCCAGTCTCGCTGTTAAATAAGAAGAATGAGAAGGAACCGTATGACTTTGATTTATAATATAGGTGTTCAAAGTTCACCAGCCTGCTCATCTCATCCCTTTTTCAAAATAATACTGATTTATTTTTTCATAGAAACTGAGATTGTAAACAAAGCAAAATGTTCTATACAACTAGAACTACTCCCCTCATGACTTTTGTGTTTGAGTGTCTGGAAGTCCTCCAAATTCATTCAAAATGAGCTGTTAAACACCTTATCAGCCAAGAACACTTGGGCTATTAACCAAGAGTTGCCAAGAATTACTGAGATTAACATTTTGTCGTTTTATCATATCTGATTTCCGAGTGTACAGCTTCAGGTCAAATGTAATATCTATTAGTGTTATATAAACATGGCCATCTCTAGAAGATACCAAATTATTGGGGCCCCCCCCCCCCCCCAAAAAAAACAAAAAAAAAAAAAAAAAAAAAGTATGGGATTATAAATTATTTGGTGAAAAAAAAAAATAACAGATGATTGTATTGTGAAAA
>JAOPJO010000134.1:3552815-3570923 GCA_027123675.1 Molva macrophthalma | reverse complement strand
GTGTGTGTGTGTGTGTGTGTGTGTGTGTGTGTGTGTGTGTGTGTGTGTGTGTGTGTGTGTGTGTGTGTGCGTAAAAAATATGCATCATCGGTTACCTTAAGGTACATTTTGTAGTTTGCGACCATTAGCCGTGCCAACGGGAGGCTGTCTTCATGGATATACTTTTAAAATGTGTGCATTGTCCTAAAACGACGTCTGCTGCATTCATCACACAAGTCTGTGTAGATCACGGCGGCTATCGCCATTCATTGCACGTCATTCAGAATGTAAACATGGCCCTATGATGAGAAGCTAATCAGCCCAAGTCTGAGTGTAGGCCTTTTTCAATTTTTTCGAACAAGGTTGGTCTGATTGAGATTAAAAATGTATTTTGCTATGGAGCCTTGCCCAGGGCAAGCAGCCTCTCATTTTCAAACACGGTTACAAACTACCACTGAAAAGTGGAAAAATAGGAAAATAGTAAGAAAGAATCTTTTACATTCCACATTAAATTATACAATCGAAGGCAGGGCAGTTGAGATCAAAACTAGGGGGTCCTGTGTTTGATAAAGCACGATTTAAGGGGATAACTTCATCTCTGCAATCAGTTGTGGTTGTTGTGGTGAGTACCTCCAGAGCAGGGCTTGGAACAGGGCGACCAGCTCTTCAAAGCCCACTCGTACGTATCTTCCAGGATTACATTGTTGTTGTTAATTGGCACCGAGTCTTCGTGGATGATGTACTTATACATCAAAGTAGACCTGGTTTCATTGTCCTTCGGTATTATCTGCCTCACACACACACACACACACACACACACACACACACACACACACACACACACACACACAGATACACTGGGTCACTCTCATTGTAACATCGACATCCAACCCAAAGGTGTTAACATCAATACACACCCGGAGAAATGGATGAATGCATTTTGCCTTTTCCTTTTTCCAACTGAAATGCTGGAAGAAACCACTGTTTGGTCATAATCAAGCATTTATCTGACATACCCTGGTGCGGGTAATGCAACAATCATCATGTTATTAGTGTAGAGCACAGGAAGTGCTGAGATGCTACGATGTGATCCACATCGGGGGATAAATTCTTACTTGTTGGATTTCCATTGTGTTTTTCATCCTACTTATCCCCTGCTCTGGCATCGAACGGAGGTGGATAAGACATTACAGTGCCAACTGAAAGCAAATCGGCAAACGAGCGTTCTGCCAATGTGCAGAGGCAAAGGAGGACTTAGGGAAAGTGATGTGTTCAGTCAGGTATAACTCAAATGAACATGTTGCTAATCTGACAGAGGTGAGTGGAGAGTAAACCCTCCTGCTGGATCCTGCAGTGCTTCCCTGCCAGGATAGACACACCTGGTGTTATAATACCAAAGAGGACCACAAACTGAAAAATGACTTCATAAACAAAGGGATAGACAATGCTTTCTATTGCAGATGTTCTTTCACAATAAAGGTCAGTAAAGGTTGCATACTGCATATATTATTGTCAAACAGCTCCTAACATAGCCCGCTGTCTAAACTCACCTCCAGATACTGCTAACATTAGGATAGCTCCCTTAATGCTAGCCATATCCCCAGGTCAGTTGAAACTCTGGCTGACATTCTACTGAAATAATTAAAATATTTTAACTATAAAAGAATTGCACTCATTTGACCTGGCCTGTCATGGTGCCGTACACCAGCTTTGCAATAAAAAAATCAAAGAAAGTCGATAAAAAGCTAAGCCTGCTTGAAAACAACCTTGAATGGCACAATTTGAATCTGGAGCATTCTGTGGGTAAAGCTTGTGTTTCTCATCAGCTATGCCCTCTAACGTTAGATCGGCATTATTGACTGCCCTCCATTGCCCTACCATTGTCTCAGTTTCGCTCTGAGACAAAGACACAGAGCAAAACTTTGAGCTCTGTGTCTTTCACACTTTTTTTGGTGTGTGTGTGTGTGGGGGTAGAGGGGCCGTGGAATGGGATTTCCACATGGACCCGCGGCAGACAGAGTGTAGAGATGTGGAAACGCTGTGTCAACGGTCTAAGACAGCGAGAAGGCTCAGCTTCCCCCCCTGGTTCTGGAGGCAGTAAGATGAGGCAGTCAGGGCAACAGGCCAGTGGACTTGTAGATTTGGTGTGGTGAAAAATGGGTATATAAATCTCAGGTCACACACAGGCCGACCAGCTGCATGACTGACGACGCTCTTTGGCGTCTGCGATAATAACCGACACACACCAGCCAGCACAACCATGGCAGAATTAAAAAGGTTAAGTTACTTTAAGTTTGAACACTTATGGAAACCAGACCACTTGGCATTACTTTAACTTTTACTTTTTTTTTGTACCCCTCATATATAAAAAAATTTTCACGGCAGGAGAAAAGCAATAAAATTTAAAATATTTGAACCGTCAACCATTGACTGATAAATAATGTATTGAGTGATAATGTTAATATTTCGATTCAGATACTAAATACACAGATAAACAACATGTATTTGACAATATGGGGAGTTTAAACTCAATTGAATGCACGCTATTAGAGATCAGCAATTGTATGTTTGTCAAAAGAGGCTTTAGTCCAATCATGCCAAGTAATACATTCAAAGGTGCATAATTGTGTTTGTGTGGGTGTGTGATAAATGTGTCTATTTAAGTGTGTTAATATGCAACTGATGAGCATGTAATAGGATGCAGCCTGAGGAGATCTTAAATGAAATCACAAAATATAATGACATGATATGCTCTTTGGAAGGGTTTTAAAAGATTCATGTTTTCATAAATGATTTTACTGTTAAATAAATAAAAATGTCCTCTGCATTATAAAATACTGACAAGCCTATCAAAACTGTTCATTAGTGATGGCTTGTTTGTTGATGCGGGAATACAAAGTATCTAACGCATCTGGATGGAAACACCCCACCACCCACATATTAATGAAAGGATATAGATTGAGCATATAAATACTATATGTACTATACTTATATTAATATACATAATTAATATATATATTTAGAAGTAATCATATTTTTTCATATTTACTTATAAAACAAATATAATACAAATACATAAAAAATATATAAAAACATCCGAATCTAAACAATATAAATATAGCAATATACATATACTGCATTCAAATATTAGATTAAACAAATAAATATTCAAAATATATATTTTTTAAAGTATCTTTCCGGGACAGTACCAGAACGACGACCGGGTCGTGGAGAGGTCCGTCCGTGTGCAGCGTCTCAATGTCAGCCTCCACCAGGTACTCCCACTCCACCCCCAGGTCGATGAAGTTCCTGGAGCTGGCTTCCTCCCCCTTCCCGTTGAGAATGTAATGCCCCGTCGCCTGGTTCTTCACCGCTGCAACCGAGTCATTCGTTAGGTCGACTGCGGAGAGATCGAAACCTCTAAAACGAGTTCAATGTAACAAGGTGGCGTCGTTGTATTGAGAATTCAACTGATTTTGTTGTTTTGTTGTAGTTGTAGAGATAAAAAAAAAAAGGAATAGCATTCGTACATACAAATAACAATTTCATAAATTGCTATTTTTTTCATCCCATACGTCTCACCTCTGTGCAGAAGTGAACACACTGAGATGAAAAAGCGAACAGAAGTTACATGTTGGCAAGTTAAGAAAGGCTTTGCAATCATCCATCAAAATATGTCATTTCATAGAAGCTGACAATGATACTGAAGATGGATGCTGGGTACAAAGGCTCGGCACATGAATTTATTTTCAGGCAGAAGAAACTGAAGTGGATCTTTTTTGGAAAAAAAGACAAAAGGTGATGTGAGGATGAAAAGATACTTTGAAAAGCGTTAACTTACCCAAACTAAAATTGTAGTCTAGAATGTTTTTGTCTCTGGTTTATGTAGAGACAGACAGACGGACAGAGATATATATATATATATATATNNNATATAACCATGGCATACCAATTGTCAATTTATTTTTCAGTTTAATGGTTCGGTAATGGGTCAGTTATCGTGGCCATGTATATTAATGGTTTGCCAGTTAAACTATTCAGTTGGATTCCAGCGCGGCTGTCACATCTCCTACAGATGGTTTGATTATGAACTTTGTCCGCTGGGCAAGCATGTATTCCAGCTACATGACATCTTCCAATGGGCATTGATTATAAATGTATGTCAATCATGTAGAGGTCTGAACTATAATCAAAATCAGTTGCATTTCACATCTGAGGTCAGCGGTGAGAACATTGGGGGCAGCTGTGGTTTCCCTCCATACTTATAACACTGAATCTATAGCTTCCACCAGGCCTCACAAATCTAATAAACTTGTTTCTCAATTCAAGTTCTTATGAGAAAAGTTGATTATTTACAAATAAACATTTGAATGCTTCCTCTGATTGGTTTATAAAAGGGAGTTGACGATTACAGAGAAGACAAAGTTTTGAAAAATACAAAATAAATAGTTTGCAGTTTGACAAAATACATTCTATAAAACCTTACTTGTCTGAATATGTGCGTTTATTGAGGCGGGTTTTCCCTGAATAAGACTCTGTATTTATACAGAGTATTTGTACATCTGAGTTTTTGTTTGTTTTTGCCAACTTTGCCAACTCAACAATCACAAGAAACACCAGGCATGTGAGTGGCAAATAGACGCCATCTTTGGTGGCATACACTCAGCGACTTTGCTGTTGTTATCCAATAATTCAGCAAAAATACGATTCATGATAGTATGATTCAAGGTCATTTCAAGGAAGGAACCACCTGTAGGCCTTAGCAAAAACTGCATGCTAGTCTTTTCCACATGAGCCTCACCACTGGACTGTCATCGCTGCCACTTGCAATGGTTATTTTTCCAAGGCACAAAGGTGTCAGGTACCCTCAGGATACAGGAGGGGGGGGGGGTACTGGTTTGGCATGTTTTACATGCACACAGAGTTTCTGGTGATCAAACATGCCTGCCAGCCCGCGTGACAGGACACACACACACCGCTTGTAACTGGAGTTACTCTTCATAGGAAACCTTGACCATCCTTCAAAAAGTATCAGTATGACCCCCGCCGGCCCCAAGCAAAAGTGTTGTTTTTGAGCACGACAGTTAAACCCACACGCTGATTCCATTTCAGAGCTTTATCCGTCCACCTATCTCTTATTAATATTAAAGGGTAAATCACGAGGTGTAATTTACCCAGTGCAATCGTGGTTTTGTAATTATGGCGAGCACTCACCAAGAACCTGAGGGGAGGCCTCATTTTCTTGGATGATGACGTGTCTCGCTCCCAGAGGAACCAGAAACATCTTAAGGTGACCTTGGTTGTTTGGTAGAGCCGGTGGTAGAGGTAGAGGGAGAAGGACACACACACACACACACACACACACATAAAGAGACCGGTTAGTGTGTCGATAAACAGAAAAAAAAAGTGCTTGTTTGCAGAGGTGGACGTGTCACGTACTCCCATGGCATTAGAACTTTGCTCTATATAGGTTTGTAAAAACAGAAAAACCATCTATATTCCTACGTGAACTTCCCCATTCACCCAGGAGGGTCGAAAAGACCTCACTTAAACATGGCATGAAGGTTATTGATTCGTACAGGATAAGGAACCGTTGGTCACATCTACATGCATCCGATTAAGTTGAATGCGAGATGGTGACTCTGGTGACGAGAATCAATTAGCGGAGCCTTGTGTTTGCATTGACTCTCTGGATGCATGGAAAGAGGGTGAGAGTCTGAAGCCATGTTTAAATGAGCCGTCACTAATGAGGTGTTCACACGGAGGCTGCAAAGTTGCTCTCTGCCATGTTTGTCCACCCCATGCAAACAGTCCGTCACTCACCAAGCACATTTCTAGAATCTTCCGTCTCGTTCAGGTACACATGTCGTGCTCCTTTGGGCAAGGAAAAGGCTCCTCTTGTTTTCCCTTAAATAGAACAATTTGGTTAGTTTTGGCAGGCTTCACGTTATTGGGTTGCGTCTTCTTGCCGGTCAACATTGAAGTTAGCCGAGAAGGGCCCTATTTAACAGGAAGCAGCAGAAAACTGAAAGAAGAGGGATCACACAGGAAAAGCTACTATGTACATTGATGAACCCTAAGTGCAGAGCAGAGTGGTACTTGGAAAACATTTCCTCTACAAGCAGACACAAAACCTGGCGCATGATTATGTATGACACTGCTCTACGGTCAGGGTCTCTGACGTACCAGATAAGAGTGTGACAGTTGACAATGCCAATGACAACTAAATGGCATTCCACCCACTGGGGAAAAATGGCAAATATGACCTCCCCTCACTCCCCTCACTTGTGAGCACTGTGATTGCAATCAATCCTATAAACACCAGTTGCTGAAATTAAATTACAGTTTTATGGTGAGGTTTGGAGGGGAGAGGCATTCAGCAGAGGCATCTTCTTCTTCAAAAAATAAATTCTATTTTTTTAAATAAGACTATTAGACACAAGCATCCAACAGGTTTATCCAACAATGGCTAGGTTAGGTTTAAGGATATTGCCACTGAGGTAGATTTTTCTATTTCACAAACACAGACACTTTAGTTGATTGAGCGATTTCCCATTAAAAATTGCAACAAGCCAGCACTAGACTAGGATTAGTGGAAATTGTCTGATAACTTTCTAATGCTACAAACAACATTACAGAAGACAAAACACTAACAAGAGAGTCTATACAACATTCAGTCACACTGGATACTTGCTTAGTGTGTTTTCCAACAGAGGCATTTCTTTTGGGCATCTCTTGCTTAACTGTCTTCCTGTTAAAAAATGTGAATGGTTATAAAAGACAATCGTAATGTTGCAATGTTCCTAATGATTTTATCAAGCCTTTACTCCACTCTTAAATTTGCAATGTATTTTAGCGTATGTATTATGTGGTAAATTACCTCTTATAGTTGTCATGTAACAACAATTACAGCCATAAAATGTAAATTACAACAAGAAAGCATTCTGGAAGACAATGGGATTTACTGAAAACCCATTCCCTCATAATTCACAGCCATGGTTACAGTAAATGCAAATGAGAAATGTAATCACACACTCTTCACTCATACAATGGAACAAAAAAAATCCATTTAGTATGCAGTGAACTAGTTGTATGACACCCAATAAACAATACAAAAAATCTGTATGTTAAAGTGTACATTTGTCTGTGAGTGAAAGTGTGTGTGCGCCTGTGTGTGTGTGCAAAGGGTAAATAATTAAGATTAAGAATGATGTCTTTTTGCCTGCCAAAGTAGAAAAATCTACCAGCATAGCCTCGTTTTAACATGTACATCATAATGGAACCTTTGGTTGCATGTCCTCACCTATGCCTCATCATCCTCTTGTATTTTGTGTATTTCTATTCTTTCCGTGTGGCTGTGCTGGACAGATAATCCCCAAGTGGTATCCTCTTGAAGTACCCCAGCACCAAGTATTTGTATTTTGCTTCACCGTATTGAAGTGCGTAATAATCCTTTGTGTTGCCTGTGCTGTTGTTCACTTTGTGTCCTCTTTCGATACAGAACGAGATAGGGCTACACCTCTTGAGTATTGTGTAAAACAGTGATATTCTATACTGCATAGACATAGGATACCTTTCAAGATCATGTTAATGGCATGAGCAATTCTACAATAATGTGTTTAATAAGGGGAGAGATATGCACGGAAGGTAGAGCCATAAGTCTGCTTTTACTGCTAATTATGCCAAGGGTCTTAGTGTGAGCCTGACTGAGGCCGCCTCTGTTTGAACACAATCTCAAAGCTTGCACTTGTGGCTTTAGCTTTTGCCTAGATTCCCCGTTCGCCTTTGTTTAAACCGAGGCTATGTCAATTCGAACGTACTGCAGACTGAGGGAACACGTTCTTTCAATGCTCAAGTACAAAACTTTCCCTCCCCCTCGCGTCCTGCAGTCATGAAGTGTTCAGGTGTGTGCGACACAACAATCCAATGAGTTTGCTTGTTGACGTTATGTGAACAAAGACCTCATCACCCACAAGTACTCCAAAACAAGACAAAGATAAAGAGAGATCAGGAAGATGTGTCTACGATCAAATACAATAGCAGAGTTGATTAACAGAACATTTAAATAACCACCAATTGCATAACACGTACTTCTTCCTTCTGAGACCTATTTGATTATGTGGGGAACAGATATATCGCCATGCCCCTGGCCTAATTATGAATAAACAAAACAAAACAAAACAAAAAACAAAGCTTGCTGCGGAAAGAGGTATCTCAATCAAAAATCCCAAACCAGAATTTGCGCTGAATGAGCAGTAACTTTGTGATGCAAACGTTCACCACAAGTAACACATTTTGCCGTCACTCACTCAAAGACTTTTCCACACCGCTTTCACAGAAACCAAGAGCACTCATTTCCGAAAAGGTTTGAAAAAAGACTGAAGATTGAAAATGTACTAAAGATTTATCGATTAAAAGTGGGTCTCAATTGGATACCACACCTCTGAAAATGTAGTTTTTTATAACAGCCAAACATTTTAAAGACAATACGTGGTATGCATTCATCGGGTTCTGTCTCACCTGCTCTCTTGGGCGTTCGGGTGTAGGTTCCTTTTACTGTACGGCAATGCGAGTTGTCTCCGCCGCAGACTCCACACTTGTCCTCCACTTTGTGAGAGCCAATTTCTCTGTCACAGCCAACTTTCTGAAAATCAATCAATCGATGCAACAGAAAACGTTTAAAAATTAAAAACGACAGGACAAATTATAGGATAAAAGAACAGTCAACATATGTCAGGGGGAGAGCACTGAAAAAAGTGATAGCAAATGTTTTTTAAGAAAATGACAGGACCCCCATGGGTCACCTGCTGTAACACAGCAGTGTTTTGTTGTTGTTGTAAGAAATTCGATGACATCCTCCTTTTGCACACACACACACACGCACACACACGCACGCACGCACGCACGCCGCAAGCACAGACATACACACACGCACGCAAGCACGCACGCACACACGCACGCACGCACGCACACACACGCACACAGCCACACACACACACACGCAGCTGCAGCTACTAATCTGCCCCAATGAAGAAGCACACACTTTATAAATACACGTCTCAATAAAACACGTTAATTAATCCCAGACTGGAAATCCCAGAAGTGTAAACATGTTCAAGTTGTGTTGGCGTTTTGTTATGACGTTCAGCTCTCCCCGTTCCCCTGCCTCTTGGTTTTTTTGAGAAGTCTGCAAGATCCTGCGGTGCCGTCAAGCCCTTACCACGCACTCTCCTCGAACGCACATGCTGTAGGCGTCCTTGTAGGAGCACCGGGTGCCGTCGTGCACCAACAGCTTCATATAGGCCAGGTCTCCGGTCTCCCGGGACTGGCAGTACAGGTGACATCTCTTGCTCGCTGGCGGAAGACAGCAACACAGAAAACATGTGAGGAAACGCATGTCGTCTGAACCGACTGCTCCTTATCACAAACTGTTCTTCTTAACTATGACTGCCGCTCCTTAAAATGTGCAGTAGGGAAGATTTAAGACTTATTATTTAGAGTGTAGTTTGTTAGAAAGGGCATAGCCGTCCGTCCGTTATAAGTGAGTGAGAATATCCGTTTTCGAGTTGGCTTCGCCTGCCTCTCTATGAGCCAATTTAGATTTGAAACCTCTACAGGGTAATATCTGACCAATCAGTGTGTCTTTTCCAAGATTCTTTCTGCAAACCCATCTTGCCGGTCAATAACAATAGGTGCATGAATTGCAACACTTCTCAAAGGGAGAGAAACAGAGGGATGGAGGCAGGGAGCAGAGAGGAAGGGGATGTTTTTTATAGGTTGTTTGGTTTAAAAAATCTTGCTCTCAGCTGCTGTTTTCTGTTCGCTCTCTTTACTACTCTCGTAATCGTAGCTACGGCAGCATTAAGACAACACAGGAAATACGTGGAATCTTTTCTACTGTTCGAGAGAAAGAGAGAAAAGAAATAGAGCAAGTCCCTTAACAGTCTTGTTACATTCGACACCTTAAAGACGACGCGGCACAGGGCAACATGAAGGTTAGCACATAAAACGATACACAAATCGAAATGTGTTTCTTCATAGAAAAGAGTGCTTAATCACTGTCCTCAAAGAGCACATTCTGCAAAATGCTGCTCTGTATACTAAAGACTGCAAAGGAGCAGGGGGCAATTAGAAAACAATTATGAAATCAGGCAGAAGACAGACGACCATGGCAACGAGGCAGTATTGATAAATACTTTGAGGATGGGTGTACATCCAGCTCCTCTATATTTTGTCCCTTTCACATGTAAACATCATAATACCTGATCTAATTTAAAACACACACACGTAGCTTCTCTCCTTGGTACAGTTCCTCACAACAATGTCTGTGCACATGCCTTCTCAAGCTCACACACACACACACACACACACACACACACACACACACACACACACACAATGTCAGGCTGCTTATCCATCACTTATCCCTCCCTCTCTACATGTACCACAAACAAAAAAACCTTTCTGTTGCAGAATTGCACAATCCCTCCACTCCTGCCTCGTCTGGCATACAAATGACGGCGGCCGCGCCGTCATTGTCTGACAGGCGGCTGTCTTGATAAAACAACAAATGAGCTGTTTCGCGCTTGTTTCAGTTCAGGCTTACGGTCTTGGTGTTCGTGGGGCAGCCAGTGGTGCTTGGAGCCCTGGAACTCAAAGTGAGAGTTACGAAGCTGGCACTGCTGGGCTCTGAAATCCTCAAATTGCTTCGGGCATTCGTCGGCGTTGCAGAGCTGGTATTCGTAGTTTATTCCCGGGCAGTCCTGACCACCATTGGAGGGCCTTCGGGGGGGGGGGGAACGGGAGAAAATAGGTCACAACAGAGAATTGGATCAAACGCTAAAGTACTCGGAGAGAGGCTTATCGGTGACACAGCACCGATACGTTGGGTGAGTCAAGGAGACTCTTGAGCAACTGGTATAAAGAACGAAAAAGACCTATACGTGCGGCGGATTTAATGCAATGTCAGCAAACGCCGATGCCGGGCCGTTTGTAGAAGTGCAAGACAAAATAGAATGAAACATATCGGACTGATCCGGTCCCTACTGAAGGTAGGGACCGACACGTTACTACCAATAAGGGTGCTGCAACTCTGAGCTGCTGAGTGCGGGAGTTTTTGTTCATTTCTGTGTTCTATAATAAAACAAAACAAGAAAACAATCACAGAAAGTGTTACTTCTTCATCTTCCGTGAAGCACTTTTCGGAGCCCTTTGCAGATAGTTGAAAGTAGACTTTCAAGACAAAATAGAACGAAACATATCGGACTGATCCGGACACGTATAGGAAAGTAGACTTTCAACTATCAGACTTTCAGACTTTGAGAGTTGGTTGTGGCTAAAGTGGACATTTTTTGTTCACATTTTTTAGGTTGCCTTCTTTTTTAAAAATACATTTTCTAACTCTTTCCTCAGATAATCAGATAGTTGAAAGTAGACTTCAACTATCTAGTAGAAAAAAAAGTTTCTTTTTTGGAGCCTTTGCGGCAGAACCGAGCCGTCTCTTACGCTGGGCTGGTGCACTGGCGGGTGCGTATGCGGATTCCGGTTCCACAGGACCGTGAGCAGGTGCCATACTTGCCCCACGCCCCCCAGGACCCGTCCTGCTTCACCTGGTTGGGGTTCTTCCACATGCAGTGACCTTTGTAGCACCACTGAGAAGACAGAGAGACATATGCAGAAGATATATGAAGGATGAGACAAAACAAATGATCACTCTGATCCAGGGCATCCTTCACTGATGGCATGAACTGTCCAATAGCTGCAGATGAAGAGGTTCTGCTCTATTACACTTCAAGGGTTTCTTATGAATGAACCAGATCCGAGTTTGATGCTATCGGTGTGTGTGTGTGCATGTGTGTGTGTGTGTGTGTGTGTGTGTTTCCTTCACTGCTTCCACAGAAGTTAATGCCTGATTTCCAGATTTGTAATGTCACAAAATGTCATTCTGAGAATTGATTCACCAAGATGGTCTCAACAATGAACTTATTGATTCACACGCGCACACACGCACACACATGCACACCCACACATAGCATGCATGTGTTAAAATCCTAATGTGACCAATGCATACAACAACTGAAACAGAATCAAAGAATAACTGCCAAATTCATTGTAGCACATGCGCAGGTTTTCAGTTCATCTCCCATGCCTAATGTGTTGTCACGGTAAACATCACCTCCCTGGCAGCACCATCTTGTGTGCTGCCATTCATTACCAGAAGACATGGGGATGTGAAAATTACTTCCTTCTTCACTCACCTCTACGAGTTCCCACTTATTCCTGGTCGCCTAGCAACCCAATGAATGGAAGAACTGTGGTGAGTATCAATGCCTGAGGTGGTGTTACTACTGAATACTGCTTGTGGTAATCGATTGAAATGAATAATGCATATAATGAAAACAGATGAACCGAAATGATGTAAGTAGTCACGGTGTTCACACTTCACAAACTGTATATTGTGCCGGCTACAAATAACCAGTGAGTTGAACGATCTTTGATTTGCGTGATGGTTGCACTGAATGACATCGAGAACGTGCTTGGTGACCGGGTATTAAATGGTGAACACAGAATACAACTATATACACAACATGCGCAAATGTCCTTGCGATGTTTAAAACTGATACGGCATGAGAGTCTGTCGGCTCTCACGCAGAATCGTTAATCCATGGCGCTGTCAGCGCGGCCATGCGCCTATTTGAGTGCGTCAATAAACCTGGCTTTTACGGTCCGCGAACGGGGAACGAACAAACCGTTAACGCTCACCAAGCATCTAGACTTAATCCTCCTGGGTTCTCACGTGCGCACGCTCACCGCATTTCGGTTGATCTGCACTTTCGGAAGGAATTAAAAGCCCATGATGGCGGCTCAGTGGCGGCTGCTGGACGAAAAGGAGCCCTGACGTAGCTTAGCTTAACACAGGTTGGACACACGCACGAGAGGGCCGGGAAGGTTATACTCACTTTCCCGGGTGAACACTCGGTTCCGTCGAGGGGCGGACCCTTCTTGGTCTTGCAGAAGTACGGGTTGTCTGGATGGCTGCACCACAGCTGCTTGCACGGGTCGAAGGTACGGAACTGAAAGGGATTGAGGGAGAGGGTCATTCAGGTGGATGAAGACCGGTTGGTTGGTTGGTTGGTTGGCTGGTTGATGGTTTCGGGGAAGGATCATGCTGTGGGTATTGTGTACTAGACTGTGACAGCATCATTTTCCAACTCCACTTTAAAAGATATCTTATCTTTTGCAAACATATCTTAGAAACTAACTGTGACCCTTTTTTTGTATGAAAAAGAAAAATGAGTATTTCCTCAGGGTTTATCAAAGGTTCTTTTTCTTTCTTTATTTTCTTTCATTTTTAAATCATTTTAATTAACTTGCAATGCAACTGCTGCACAGGCAGATCAGTTAACTTACATTCGTTCTTCCACTTACACAGATTACAATGGGTATGTAAAGAAATCTACCACTGGAAACATGTAGCATCTTTTTTCCTTTTTCATAAACAAACAGTTAAGTTGTTTGTTTTGAGCTGATGTTCTCCAAGTTTATTCCAACAGCCAAGGCCATGTTGTCAATCAACTTTTGAATTTGCCAAACCCAAAGAGTGTATTCAACAAACATTGAGTTTTCCAAATTTTTTGATTTTCCAAATTTGGGAATTTTCTCCTTTGCCATTGATGTCCCATATACAATTGTGAAAACCAAAGTATAAAACCCATACTTTTTTGTTTTACTTCAGTTATAATAACAATGGCAGAAACATATAATGCATATGTACTGCCTAAGATGGGTAGAGGAGGTAAAACAGTGAGTAAGGTGTGACTATACGTCAGGGCAGCAAATCACTAGACATATGAATAAATAGGAAGATGTATTGAACCTATACTTTTGTGTTTCACTTCAGTAATAATAACAATGGCAGTACATACTGCATATGTACTGCCTATATATCTTTTTGTCTTTATTTTTGAATTGATACCATCCACGTCCAAATAGGATTATGTAAGGGGTCATGGAAGCGGTGCAGTCTAGTTTATTTTAGTGGGTATACCGTAAATCATACAAAGGTATGTAAAAACTGACACAGATTAAATTATTCCTATACAATTGATCTAAATAAAAACATCAATACAAAAATGATTGTACAGTAAACTGTTGACATATACAAATATATATAATATAAACATACACGTTTTGCAACAATTGCTGCAAATTTACACCCATGTTGTGTGAACTTTGAAATCGACTCTATGTTTTGCAAGACGAGGGACTGTGACTGCAGGTGAATGGGTCTGAAATGATTGACTTAGAAGGGAACATGTGACCTATGACCATTTTTGAGGTTGGATGCTTGTTTTCCTACAAATAGTATGGATTGTAGCCTGGGCCCTACCAGGGGTGCCCAACCTCCCTTGAATCAAGATCTACCTTCACAGAGCCAGACTGCCGACATCTACCAGTCCATATTGGGAGCTGTATAACTAATGGCCTACAGATGTTGCCAGATTGACAAATCACTGCTAACCTTTAATTCTGCTCCACTCGCATTCACCCTCACCCTCTGCCACTCGCTAGCTCTCACCCTTGCTCAACCCTACACTCACTTAGCACACACATTATTCCCCTCTGCATGTTCAGCAATGTGAGTTCAGTTTGCGGTCACATCTCCAAACAGGGTATTTGCGAAAAACGAATTGCTGAAGGGAAAGTTCTGTCACAATAATATATTGTGACTTATTGCCCATTTTTAAGTGGGTATACGGAAATGCTGAAAGCAGACGATTAGCATTCAAAAGGTATGATGGGATGGTTTTTGGTGTGAATCTTAAATGCCAGTACATTCCACAGGATGTTCTTGGTTGTGAAGATAACAACCAAGAATAAACAGGAAAAATACCGGTATTGACAACAGATCAATGTCATAGCAACGTTTCCCTTGCTTTTTGTAATAATAATACTAATAATAATCTTTATTTATTTAGTGCCTTATAAAACAGATGTTACAAAGTGCTTAAAAGGGAGAATTAATTCAAAACAATATAATAGCAATATAAACACCGTGGTCAAGGACAAAGTAAACAAGATTGGAGAAAATATCATAATAATACCAACTATGAAAACTAGGCATGAGAAGAGAGATAAAATAAGTTAAAATGCAGTACAAAAAATGACAGAGTTGGATCCAAAAGCGACTGATAAAAAGCCTGTCTAAACGAATTGGTATTTTACAGTTTCTTAAAACACCTAATCTGTCTGAGACTGTTAATGGTTGACGGTCCATTGCATTGCTTTTGAGTGTTTCCACACTGCCCCCCACACAACAAATAACAATTACCCCCATATTTCTTGAATACACCCTCCATAAAGACTCCTTTGGGTACAGTCTACTGGCAACATCTTGGCCTATACTCCACCATGCCTTGTCTTTCGCATGTGAGAATAAAAGAAACCAGACAAACAAGATTAAACCAACCGATAGCTCACAACAACAATGCCTACTGCCAATGTTTTCCAGTCGATGCGATGTCCTGAACAGAGGGCACGTTACTCGCAGTATCAAGTAGAGAAAAATCATTCTCTCCATTTATTTTATAGGTCACCCTTCATACGCTACTTAGCCTCCTGGGTTGCCACGCGAGTCGTACCTAGGCAATAGACTTTATTGGTAACTTCTTTGAAAGCCTCCTCTGTATTAGCCTTAAGAGGGGGTCAAGTGGTATATTCTATTGCTGCCGCTGGAGAGCATCTCAGGGTCATTATCCACCAGGCCACCGCACCTGCGCGCTACCTGAGACAATTATTTATGGCCGATTAGAGGGCAGTTAACCCATGAGTTTACCGTATTCGTACACCCGTGGCCTGGTATTTAATGCTACAAGGCTATCCCGCTTGGAGGCACTTGTGGGCAGTGATGAACAAAACGGATCACGCGGTTTACATATAAACTGTACTGACTGGAAGTATCGTGGGTTCATTATCAAAAATCAAGTGAAATACTCTTTTTTTATATTTTTTTAATACTCTTTTTAGACACATGAAAAAAGAACCCTTCAGGAAGACTCTTACTTTCCAATCGGAAAAAAAACAAAAGTACCTAAGTAAAAGATGCTTCTTAATATTTGGGTGGTGCCGATTACCCAGTCGATTTGTTTCCTTCTGTGAATAAAAGCATTGAAATGAATGAGCACGTATTCAACTCCCTCAGGGGGTGAGAGCATAACATTGAAGACATTAACCGAAACTAAATGGTTCGGTGTAATGTGCGTCTCAGTAGAAATGACGCTGCCTAGAGACTGACATCTCCCTGGATTGTGTCGTAATGTCGCTCTTGTTGCTCAAATAAAACATAAAGCTGATTTCCATTCTGATTTCCTATTATGAAACCATTGCTGAGATTTTCTATTTAAAAAACCCACTTTGTTTGGGTGAAAAAAAAAGGTCTCCTGTGATCTTTTCAGCGAAAAGCCCATTTAGATGGACGAGGTTCTCCCAACCGAGGAGGAAAGGCCAGTTGAAGGCATTTGTCACACTGATGGACATGTTGGCTCCCTGAAAACCCCATTTACTCCGACGTTGTTAACCCTTAGAGTCAAGGCTATGCCATCAGACTATCAATTTACATTTTCCCCAGGTTCTTAACAGTTACCAACTGTTGATAATTAGTTTGTGTAAAGATGAATGGATAAAAAGGTCACATCAATAGCAGGAAACAAGTTTCCCTCTTGTTATTGTCTATGTATTTAGGCTTCTGGGGACAGAATATTAGTCTGGCGGCCATCTGCACTCCCAGCCCGCTAGCAGGTGTGAGAGCTTAATCAAACACATGCTCTATGATGACTAGCTTCATAAATAGTTGTATATTTGAGTGGGTGTTCGGAAAAAGAGGATTTAAAAGTTGACTGTTTCAAGAAAAAAAACATGGGTTTTTTGCGTGTGTGTTGCAATTCCATTGTGTAAAATTGACTTCATGTATGTCATGTTAGTTCAAAGAAGACTTAAAGTAGAGCGTGAAGCCAACATTTTCTTTTTTCCAAAAGGGATGCGAGTTCAGCAAACCAAAGAAAACAAACAACAATGGACTTAAAGTGAATCTTAGAAAGAAAGATATGGCTGAATCCCTACCCACACCAATACAGCAGCATCATTATGCCTGCTATTGATGTGGCTGTATTATATTGCTTTACTCTTGCTCAAATTGAGAAGTCTTCTTTCCATGTTGTGAAATGTTGACAGTTGCTGTTCTGTTTTCCAGCTGGGGATGAATTACAGCAGCTAATCTGCTGGCTCTCTGTTCCTCTGTATTTGCTCTGCTCATTTGGGGAAACTGTGGAAAGCACCTGTTTGCGGATCTCACTGGTCATTAGTGAAGGTTTAGGGGACAGGAAGTGCAAATTAGTCTTTTTTTTTCTTCAAAATAAAAGTGTCTACCGGCCAAATTAATTATAGAAATCTTGACACACTTCGCTGAAAACTTGAAAACACAGCCAGGATCAAATCCATGATTCAGAGCTGGGAATTTGATCCACAGAACACTTTTACAAGATATTTTCACTGCCAGAGTTGTTCACCTAGGGATTGAAATTGCAATTATTTTAACACCCATCGTCAAGGTGTACATATTTAAACAGGAAAAATACTTTAGACAGTATCCATACTTGCCGACCTCCAACTATTTAATTTTTCTCTCAGTGGCTTTGGTTTCCATATTGTGCATCCTAATTAAGTGAGGGCTGAGGTTCTTCACTCACGGAAGTGCAGATCTTATAGCCGACGCCAAAGTCAAATCGGCACTGCTCGTCCATGGAGTAGTTGATGCCGGGGAGTTCCGGCAGCTGAGGCCAGTCGTGTTTGAAGGGGTCGTCCAGGAGACAGTCATAGGATCTGGCAAAAAAATAAAGAGCAGGCACAAAGCTAGAATCAAAAACGATACGCGGTGAACAAAAACGTAAACAACAATAGCGACAATTCTGTCACAATTCAGACAGAAATGACTTGAGTTGCTTTAAGGCTTCTACCCACTAGGAGACAGGGGGGCCGCCCCCCCCCCCCGGGAGGGGGGGGGGGGGGGGTGTGGGGGTGGGGCGCGGCCCGGGACAAAGGGGGGGGGGCAAGAGGTGGATTTTTTGGGGGGGA
>JAOPJO010000134.1:3540880-3552805 GCA_027123675.1 Molva macrophthalma | reverse complement strand
TTTACGGCTTATACCCACTCGGACACAACCCCGCCCCCCCCCCCCCCGATAATGAGTCTTGTCTCAAGATAGGGATTTAGCCGCCCACTCTGACAACGGTTGTTTCCAAATGCTTTGAATTATTGGGCCCGACTTGCATAGTGTTGGGGGGGCCGAGAACGAAATCTGTGATTATGGTGGCAACAGCCAATGGGTAGTAACAAACAGCCGTTCCACGTAGCAAATGACTCAGATATCTGAGTCAAGTGTACAATCAGAAATAAACCCATGATTTTCTTCCTTGTAATTTGAAATGGCTTAAACTGTTGCTTCACTACCAGAGCAACAGGTCTTCTTGTCTAAACCTGCAAAAACACACGCTTGAACCGGTGCTTGAAATGTATGTGTCATGTAGGAATGAGTGCGACGTTCACTAGAGAGGTGTAAAGAGGTGTAAATCCATATTCCATATTCCACTTGTAGTTAATTCTGTTTTTTACTGTGACGTTGAAGAATAAACTTGACGTCTTCGGAAAAAGCACACGCCTACAGAAGCGCCGCTACAGTAAATGTATGATTGAACAGAATATAATGAATCCCAGATGAAAGGAACATATACACAAATATACAAAAATACTTAGTACTAGAAATGCTAATTATGTCAAACTGGCTAGGCGGACTTCATTCCCATCTACGTTAGTGGCCGTGTTCCCCGAAGATTTGATGAGTTTTCAGAGAATGCGCGGAGAATCTGGTGGTAGAGTCTTCATGTGTGGACCCCCGCATGTTCCCAGTCTCCTAGTGTAGACCACCGACCGAACGGCAAGCTGAGACTGTTCGTCAAGACCGGTTGTGTAACGTGTAACCTGCTGAAGTCGGCCCCGACTTTAAAAGTCGCCTAGTGGGTAGGAGGCTTTAGCCAACACTGTCATTTATGTTCAACAAATCTTGATCCGTTTGCAACGGATCGAGGCTCGTCAAAAACAATGGTCTGCTGTTGCGTTGTGCCGCGCGGCCTGATGAGAATATTGATTGCGTTAAAGAGGAATGGAAAAGCTGATCGCAAACTGTGCGGCGGAAGGCAGAACACATATAGTTCTGCCTTCCGTCATTATGCTACGGCGAAATGATAAAAACATTTTTAAAAACAAACAAACAGTAAAGCTGTGTCCCAATGCTTTCTTTCAGACGCTTTTGTGCTGTAACCCTTTATAACGCATTCATCAATTGTTATAAAATCGCGGGGGAGGACTTGGGTCTGACGAGCAATCACAGAACAGTGGTCGATATGAGACCTAAGTCTTCATAATGCCCTGTGGTTTGTGCCCACATGCGTGTGTGTGTGTGTGTTTTGTGTGAACAATATGAATCCGACTCACTGGATGTAGCGCTTCAGCTCCTGTCCGCTGCACATGGACCAGTGGTAACGATGGAACGCCGCCTGCACCAGGGGGGCCATCACGCTGCCCATGGTGGTCTCGTCCCCGCAGCGGTTCCCCTGCCCGTCGTGCTCCATCCCCAGTCTGAAGACCCCCCCCCCCCCCAAACCAACCCCACAGAGACACAGGAGAGTCAGCAACATGTGTCCCCTTAGTTCTAAATAATGCACCAGAGAAACTATAGAGTCTGACTCACACACACACACAACACACTACTGGGTCTAGTGTGGTGTGTGTTATCTTTCAAGGGCTATGCAAGTTGTGTTGTGTGTTGAGCGCTGTAAGAAATGATTCCTAATTTGACATTTTGCCAGAAAAAGGAAAAGAAAACCTCAAGCTCTGTAATTGTGGTCCGAGGTGGGATTTCGTTATCTCTGCTATGTGTTGCAGCCAATCATCTATGACCTATTATTTTACAGAGAGCAAATCAAGTTATGCAATTCTGACATATGGGACTTCTATGCGCCCTCCAGTACAGCGATCAGTTTCAGCAGTTTCACCGTCTTATCCTGGATATTTTTCTTTGGTAGCTGTCTTAATTAAGACCACTCAAACGATTCCTTCCCTCAAGAGGATTTCACCCTTAGGTGTCCCTTTGTGTCTGTCTGTAAATCCATGTATCTATCTATTTAATTATTGGATTACCTGTTATTTTATATATTTTTCCTACAACGTTCAGGCTCTTTGACTGTTGAATGAGAATAAGGTAAGTGAAACTGCAAGTTTAAGAGAGACATTACAATTTCATGAGGTTGAACTTAAAAACGCATTTATGCATGTTCGTGGCCACGTTTAACGTCGTTTTTCTACCACGATAATATGAAACATGTTCTGGATTGTTCTGGATGCAGTGAAAGCTGTTTTTTCCACAAGGCGAGAACCTTAGAAAGCCATGGTCTCTTGAAAATCTCTTAAAATCTTGAATGTCACTTAGAAAACACCAATCACTGTACTCTTCATAGCTTACCTAATGCATTTGAAATGAATCAGTAGTT
This sequence comes from Molva macrophthalma, assembly GCA_027123675.1. Lineage (NCBI taxonomy): Eukaryota > Metazoa > Chordata > Actinopteri > Gadiformes > Lotidae > Molva > Molva macrophthalma. The sequence continues at coordinate 3,550,392 of JAOPJO010000134.1, read as the reverse complement.
TCATCAGAAAAAGAAAGGCTGATTAAGTTAATTAGCAGTGTGGCATTAACTGCCCTTTGCTCGGCTATGTATAATGTTCCTAAATTACATATACAAAGTGGGAGGTACAAGCATCCATAACAATTACTTAATAACATAGGCAGTCTAATAAAACATTATTATTTCGACAGAAGACCCAGGGGACGCCATTAACAACCGCCAGAAATACAAATGTTGAATAGTTAGAAATACAAATGCATCTAATACATCTAAATAGTTGCTTAATTAGTCCACTAATAATTAGTTGCTTTATGTGTCTCAACCTTTAATGTTATTCTGTTATATTTTGGAATTGTCTTTTGGTTTTAAAATCTCTACCTTTAAGGTTTTATAAGTTTCCTTCCATACATATTTCCTACTTATTTTTCTAGGGCATAATTGAAGGCCTCACCTATCATTTGGTGGAAATGCAGTATTTGTAGAAGTTACATTGACCTAGAGGTTGTTTTTATGAAGAGCGTCTCAGTTTTGTATCATTGATGTATAACGCTAACCGAAAATATGAGATAACTTACAAATATTTACAATGAATAAATGTTGACCATGGGCCCACACTGCTTTATAGCTGCAGAGAATACAAAGACTATTAAGAATAGTAAAATAGCTTTTTGAAAGGTATACATGGCCAGCGTTTCATGGCTTCTATCCCACACCACGACCTTTAACCCTGACGCTCTATGTGACAGATGCTCTACTGATGGTTCTCAAAAGGAAAAATATATCTCTCGCCCTCTCTTTCTCTCTCTGTGTGGATTGTTGCCAAAGTCGACAGCACCATGGCTTTTCCTTGTCATTCATTTTAATGAGCTATTATTCAATTATTGTAAAAGCCATTTGGTCTGTAACGACAACCTGTATATGTGTCTTGTATTGTCTCTTTTATATAATATCTTATTTTATGAATAATGTGAGGAATATTCAATTATTCATATTTGCGCATTTGTGGTTAAAGATAATTAATTTGTTATGATTTTTGCACTTATTGGTTAATGGATTTGGTGCCATTCCCCTTTTTGGGAATGTCATGTTTATTGAGTTTCTCCCATTATATAGACGCTCATAGGTACGGCTCTGTAAAGCCAGTTAGAACCTAGAACCAAGTAACAGTCTTTTGACCCAGAGTGAACTGAATAGAACGATAGCACCGAAGCTTATATAAGTTCTATGATGTTTATTTGACTGTTTTCTGTAAGCTTTTTTTCAAGTAAAGTTGTTTTTGTTCTGCGGCCTGTACCGGAATCTGAGAGCCCACGGGGTCACCAATACTACTGCCTTGGGAATGGACACGACTTCAGTGTCCGACTTAGAGATCATCCAAAACAAGGTGGGCGCCTGCCACTGTGTGAGCGTTAACCTTGGCCTTCTAATTGAAACGAGAAGAGAACCCCTCGCACTTCTTTGTTCTCAACAATTTTCGATCCTGTTGAAAAATCACTTTGGCTTCGTCAAGCAGATGGTGCTCAACCATAATTGCAATTATGTCTGTGTGAATGTTTGCTTGAACACACTTGTAAGGACCGTCGCAGAGACTCGAGTGCCCTGATCTTTTGACTTGAGAAGTGAAGTTGGATGACTTGACTGTGTTTGCAGACATGTGTTTGAATAATGTGGTCCGACTTAATTCAATGACAAAAGATTAAGGTTAGTCACTAGTCACTCTAGTTAGTCACTCTAAGGCCTATTTTCTCCCTGGTCCTTACATTTTTATACTGATCAAGAGAACACAATGCACATGCACGTGGGGTGGACACATGCACTCTCACATGCATGTGCATGCCCTCATGTGACACAAGTAGGATCACAAATGACAAACATGTGAGTATCTGTACAGACGCTCACACGTTTGTCATTTGTGTTCCTCCTTGTGTCACTACTCTGTCGCAATCCATTAGTGGGAGCTAGCATTCAAACCATCGGGGGCAATAGCGCAATAGAATTGCCCTCCCCACATAAATTTGGACCTACACGTGTCCGGTCTCATGGGCCACGACAAAGGCAGAGGAAAAGCCGTCTTCATGGTTGAGAGTGCAGCTTCTCACTGGGTGGCACATGCCGGTCACTGGAGCGTAACCTGGAGACAGAAGATAATTAGTGATTAAGGGGTGAGTGAGGCAGAACAAAAGCAATGATAGACATGGTGAGTTCGAGGCCACCACATTTAAGGAAAGAATAAAGTGTGCGTTTGTGTGTGTATGTGTGTTGGGGAGGTGTGTGTGTGTGTGTGTGGAGATGACGACGTAGGGACGAGATGTGAGAGCAGTCGAAAGAGAGAGTTCAAGACTGAAAGAAAGGAGTGTGTGGAAGGCAGCAGCGCATCACAGCAGGCCAATCAACACGGAGGAGAGGGCGTTGAGAGGAGAGTGATGGGATTGGCCTTGACGCCAGGTAATGAACTGACAGGCATATCGATTGGCCGAAATGCACCAAAAAGTGTTAAGTAGGGGTTATGGGTTGGGGGTGAGGTGGTGGTAATGATCTCTTCCGGTGCACTGGGGTAAATGTGTGCGATTGTGGTGCCATCGATTGAAGTAGCCTGCGTTGAGCTGAGAGATCAATCGCTGATCGGCAATCGCGTATCAGGATGAGCGTGGAGGCGTCTCGTTGTGAGACAAGCGTACAAGGAAGTCTAGAGAATCCAGGGAGAGAGGGGAAGATTTGAATCATGTTCCACTATCGGTTGTTATTTCTTAAAGATAATTGTATTTGTATAATATCTTATATAAATAAATATAAATATACCTGTTTTCCTACTCTCTTCTGGCTTTACACCTTTATCCTGGTTTTACAGGTAGTGAGTGAAAATGCATGTCTTATGAGATCATAGGCCTTAATAACATGTATGTATCCATGTATATCCACCCTTTTTTTCTCCAACCGAGGGTCATTTGAATACAATTGAACATTGAACAGCATCACCAAGGAAGATGTGAATGTATATGTCCCGATCACACAGGGTTCATCACTTCGGCTGACCTGGACGATATAACCGGGATTTGACTACCTTGGAGAAGGCCTTGCATGGCAGATACTGAAGCCAAGAAGCTCAAAGTAGCAGAGCTTACTGTGCTAATTTGATCTTCGGAAGGAGGCCGCACCGGGGGGGGGTTCAAATAGAATTGTTAGGGGCATTATGGGGCTGAAAGGCAGAGGATCTGAAGACTCTTCAACACCCTGTCTGCTGTCTTCAGCCGAGCAATCGCATCGACCAGGGTTCCTAGCAACATCTGGCTCCAATCAGAAGATCTTATGATAAAGGCCTAGTGCCTTCTGTCCGTCCCCCCTCCCCCCTATCCTTAATGGAGACAGTGGGTCATCCAGCAGAGGGGTGTATTATTACAGAGGACTTCTAACCCCTCAGAGCAAGGCTTGTAAGAGCTCTAGGGTCCATCAGCACATCCCACTACTACCATGGAAAAGGGCACCCTGGCTGGCTAAATGGATGTGTAGAGCACCGAGAATGGTCTTCCAGCACTTGGGTGATACCCTGACTGCCAAGTCTCAACCATAAGAGCTACAACTGCTCTCAGGAATAAGTGTCAAGTTACGATTGTTTTTCTCTATGTATTCAAAGAAGCAGAGCCCTTAAGGCCGTGGGCAGGTGTAAACCTACGATATCTGAAAACCCTCAACATCTCGGGAGCAGAGAACAGAGGCGGACGACATTGTGTCGGGGTCATGGGTCTGTTGTTTTGTTTCTTCTCTTTAGTTTCTCTCTGGGGGTGGATGCCAGGGAGCTCCTGGGGGAGAGGAGCGACGCTACAAGTCATCTTCAAAGCCGTCCTTCATCGCTCACTCTGAAATACATCAACAGTTCTATTAACTCACAAATTGTCTGGTTGAATGCCATCGTCATGTCATCGTCCCCAGACATAACAGTAAGGAAAATAAATAGTTTAACGGTGATTTACCAAGCAGTGGTTTTTATGTGTGTATTTGTATTTTTGTGCATTTTCTTTGCTTCAGGGGTTTGTTGTTGTGGGCCAGAAACGAGGATACATTTCCAAACAATGTCCTTCCGTTTATGAGAGGGGAATGAAACAAAGGCGAAATGCCCCCTGGAGGCATCATCCAGGCTGTGGCTCTGTGTTTGTAGAGCTTTGCTGTACTGAGTATGGCTTTGCCGTACGGAGCGTTGTTGTACCGAGCGTTTGGTCGGTGGTGTCCTAAACTAAACCGTGTGGCTTTATCCGGTTTTCGAAGGTCTCTTTTTCTCCATTGGCCCCTATTGAAGCTTGAGACCACTCTGGGGGCAGGCCAGGCTTGGTGCATTGCTGCCTCCAGTGGGACCAGAAGCCAGGCTGTAATTATAGGGCTTGTACATCAGAATGCATCATGGGAGTTTTTGTTGGCGATACTCTAACCTAGGGTCATGTAAACTTTGTTTTGCCATGTCTTGCATGAGAAATGTTTAATTAATTAACAATGACCTAAAAACATTACTACCAGACAACATTCCAATGCTCCTATAACGGAGGCGGTCATTGCGATCTCATGTTGCGATGTACAAGCCCTTTTCAGTTTAATTTTACAGGATTTAAGTGACTCACGATATATACAACACTGCATGGTTTTGTCTAGCAACGATTGCACTCATCAATCATTGAAATGAACAGAACCTTAACAGACCTATCTTCTGGGGAATCATTTGTATGTGAAGTCCTTGGCTTTTGAGAACTTTGACATGCCTGAGGTGGTGGGGTTGGGCAGATCACTAGCAGACGATTGCATACACTTTCGTCATTCAGGCATCCACTGCTGGCTGAGCAGGAGGGAGGCAGATAGAGATAGTTAGGTGTCATCTCATATAATTGTAGCGACCCGACCAAACGCTTAGTTCAAAGACATGGGTTTCTCCGCTAAAGTGAAAACACCCTATAGGCAACCATTAATTGCATTGCCAAAGACAAACAATAATGTTGGGATCAGTGTTACCACTATATACACAAATTATTTAGACAACTCTACTATTTTCATGAGGTAGACCGGTTGGCTGGGTAGAGGGTACAGAATTTGTGTTGTATAAATGGATTAAGAAATAGCTGCGCTTTGGATGTCATTTGAATTGCAAATTTTAAGATTGTGAGAAAGAAAACGGTGTAAAAATCCATGTTCCTTATCCCAATGTTTGGCGTTGGTTATGCATAAGTGCTGTCTATAGGTCTCAGGAATGCTTCATGCTGTATGTACCTTTAATAGAGACAAAGACAAAGAGACAACTGCAAGTGTCTCTTAAAAGTGGAAAATGGGATAGCACCCTGCAAACAGCAGGGTCTTTCATTTCTTACATTGATTTTCTGTCTCTGATTTACTTGCGCTCTTTATTTTGGATTGGTTATGCTTCCTCGGATGAAATGAGGAAGGAGACGGTCCGGCTATTGTCTGCTCACTTGTTGACTCACTGTCGTCATTTAGACCGGATCCCGATTCATTATTCCTGTCCTGTCATGCTCCGCTTGTCTTTATTGTTGCTAATCCCGTCCCGTCCAAATGTCACCTTTGCTCCTGTCTTCTCCTGTTTCGATCCCAAGTAGCCTCATTATTTCTCCCAAGTTTCAAGTTTCTTTTTATTTTGTAGGGGGATTTTGACTGAAGATGATACATAACAGACATAAATGTGAACTCTCCCATCCACGACGTGGCTTGACGTTCCCATTCTTCCCAGAGAAACCACAGCTGTCGGAGGAAAATTTGACGTCTTGTCGTACATCACTGCGAGACGTTTTGCAGAACAATAGCAACATTGGCTACATTGTTTTTAATGTGTTTTCCAGTCTCAACAGCGCAAGTCGAAGGCGCAGATGGTAAAGTAATCTTCTGGCTAGACAGACGCAATAGTTGGGGGGCAAGAGAAAAACATATTCACCTTGGTTGTGACCAAGATGTGATCGGGGACGTCATAAATAATAAACAATACAAGATAAAACAACGCTGGCTTTGTCGGTTTACAAGTTGATGTGTTAATTGTTGTGAACAATCATCCATACTTTGATGCACGTCCATTACGAGTGTTTACCAATTCACGAGAGGGAGAAACTGAGTGACAGCATCATCCTGCGAACAAAGCGAACCAAGCGAACTTGGTTGGCAAAAGCACCTAGAACGTATGTGCAAAGTAATTTAATGGCTGTTCTCCCCATAGCACATTGAGAATGCCAGCGCTGCTTTTCACACATTTTGATCTCAGCTGCACTTTAATGCAGGGCGGAGGAGTAAAAAAAAAAAAACAGATTTAATAGGTAATGTAATTGTTTCTCTCTCTCACTCTCTCTCTCTATCTAGCTCTTAGTACAGTGTGTTCTTCAGCATTATTGAAGCTGGTTTCATCATTTCGTTATAAATACAAATAAACATTCTCAAACGATTTGCTCAAAGGAGAACCCAACTCAATTGACTTTAAGTCTGAAGTCTACTTTGATACTGTCATTGTATTTTTTCCATTGTTTCCCTCTCTCTCTACCTCCCTCTACCCCTCTCTCTCTCTCTCTCTTATATCTCTTATAAGTACTATATAAGTGGAGCTGAGATGGAGGTGGCTACAAACATTAACAGTCACAGAAAGTTCCGAATACATAGAATATATAGAATATATATATTGACTTCCAGCATGTACAGCTCAGGAGAGAGAGAGAAAAACAGAAAGAGAGAGAGAGTGAGAGAGAGAAAGAGAGAAAGAAACAGACAGGCAAACAGACAGACAGACAGACAGACAGACAGACAGACAGAGAGAAAGAGGTGTTTGCCTCCCAACATTACTCCATGAAGTGTGTGTGTGTGTGTGTGTACTACTGCGTCCTCCTCTACTGGACTCCCATGCAGTACCATCCAGCTCACCCTGCATGCCGGTTGGGCCGAAGCCCTGCCGGGTGAGGAAGATGGCGTGGTCGTGGTGCTCCGAGTGCTCCGAGTCCGCCTTCTGTTGCGCAAAGGCCCAGCGGCAGACGTTCTCCAGGCTCCTGGAGGGGTTCCCTCTCTCGATGAGGCTGATGGACTGTAAGGAGAGGAGATGGGGGAGGGGGGGGGAGAGGGAGGACTTGTGAGTGGCAACTGGTCACTGTTGAAGTCAACCTTGCTCGGTCATTACTGGAGACGAAAACAGTAAGGGTTAATCAAGTCACATCGTGATGCACCATGGGAAATGCAAATTACAGACATTACGTTTGAGACGACCTCTGTGGATTCCACTGCAGTCGTTTGTACACTAGGTCGTTTTGGGTGAGTTGTTAGTCACAATATTCAACAAATTTCCTGATTAAACTACTTTGACGATAGTGGAATCAACATTTTCTTACTACTTAGAGCGAGTTTCAATCCAGCATACACTGTATACAAAAGTGTACATTAACATTTAGGGCATTTATCCAAAGCAACTTACAACCATTCACACACCGACGGCGGAGTCAACCATGCAAGGCGACAGCCCGCACGTCGGGAGCAGTTAGGGTTAGGTGTCTTGCTCAGGGACACCTCGACAGTCGGCTAGGAGGAGCCGGGGATCGAACTAGTAACCTTCCGGTTACAAGTCAACCCGCTCTACCTTCTGATCTACTGCCGCCCCAGTGTAGAAAATGAACAAGACAGAAACCAATAGGACAAGGACCCCTGGATCCTGTCCCTGTGGGGCCCGTGGAGCCTGATTTGTGTGTATGTGCTGTACTGCACTGTACTGTACTGTACTGTACCGTGAGAGAGAAGTACACATTGTGGCTGCGGGGTTGTTTACTCACCTTGGCGTACCCCAGCATGATCATCCTCACCAAGACAACGTTGATATGGACTCCCAGTGACTCATCGTGGTAGATCTCATTCACCTTAAGAGACACAACACAACGACACAAACCAGCCACATGTGAGCGTTCATTACTACTTCACGCCTGACACACCCCTCAGGCATTAAGCCCAACCCTCCCCCTATATGCTTGCATCATTCATGTTGACAACTTTCACACAGTGGGACTAAATTAAGAGGGTCTTTACTGATTATTCTAGAATAATGGACCCTGAACCCTAATCATCCTCCTCCCAGTTTACCAAAGCTCATGCAAATGACCCTCAAGTAATAGCTCTTATATCTACATCTACAGCACATTGGACTACGATTCCATGTGCATATTTTTCACAGTCAGTGCGTCGTGTAACTGTATGCAGCTAATAGACATCATACTCTGCATACAGTGCATGAGTTGGCTCTGAAAATATCCTGCCTGCCTGAGGAGATACCGTCTGTTCAAAGATCCTCTCTTACGGTAATGATGTCCTTTGGATGAGATACATGGTCTGGCTCACATACACCACATTTTATGTTACATTGTGGTGGATATTTTAATTACTGGAGACATAACTGTTTCCTCTCAAAAAACAAAGACCTTATCCCTCATGAAATCGGGGTAACAATAACCATACCTCCATAAAAACCCTGGTTTTGTTTTCTGCATTCATTTGCAGTTTGTGTGTATTGAGAGTTCTCTTTTTATTGTGACTTCTCTTTTTATGAATATGAATAAATATACAGATAACACTGTATATTATGTTATTCTTGAGTGGTTCATGCCTATTTGTGCACGTGAACTGTTTCGGACAGTTTCTGACAAAATGTCACGCCTTTTGTCATGTCACGCCTGATAACAATAAACAATAAATAAACAATAAACAATATTTACATCAGCCGCGATGCGAATATGCAGCATATTTCTATAATAATCTCACCGGTGAAAAGACAGATGGAATGCTCAACACATATAGCCTATTGAAGACAAGCTTATGCTCTGTCCTTTCATCAAAATATCCTTTGTATTTAGAGTATTAAATTATACTGGAGATTTACCTTTTAATCCTAGCGTAAAATAGTATAGCGAATGGCTGTTCGCGGATGAGGGGGATTATGATAAGTGGGTGTGCATTCTTTAATACATCCATGTTTTGAGACGTTAGTTTTGAAGGTTGTTTCCCTGTTTAATAAATAAAATAGGCTATCACTCTTTCATAGAAAGTTGGTATCCAAAACGTAACTGTTGAGATACAACTTCACACTGTTATGTTATCAAAAGCAACCTATATTCACGTACCCAGGTGCAATTAAACATTTGCTTGTAGCACCGACTGCCATCGAGTTGAATGATCAATACATATAACAGATAGCGATAATTATAGGTCTATGAATGTAGTTTACCACTATGGATGCAGTAAGAGCACTGTGTGTTGAGAAACGTAAATAGGCTGTTACCTCCACCATTTCCTACAACATGTACAGTGTCCATGGTGACTATGACAAAGATACCCGAATGTGATTGGTGAAACGGATTTATTCACTCATGGCTAGAGCCATAAAAAAATCGGGGTAACACTTTACAATAAGGTACGCAAAAACATGGGTAGTTACTGAGGAACGAATGAGTAACAAATGATGAACGACCAGGGCCCTAACTGGGGCCCTAACGGGGCCCTAAGTGGGCCCTAAGTGACAGTTATTCAGTAAC
>JAOPJO010000134.1:3498765-3517515 GCA_027123675.1 Molva macrophthalma | reverse complement strand
TGTGTGTGTGTGTGTGTGTGTGTGTGTGTGTGTGTGTGTGTGTGTGTGTGTGTGTGTGTGTGTGTGTTTGCCTGTGTGCGTCAATGTGTGTTTTAGCTGGAAGACAAATAACACATTGGTATTTCTACTGGAAGCTGATTCTGCTGATCTGGGCATACAGTAACTAAGAAAAAGGGCAAAGTGAATTTTTTTCTCCTTCTGTTTAACACTTCAGTGTCAAGACTGTAGAATTGGATGCGTTACAAATGTCCATTATCCATATCATTGACCTCTATGGAATAAATCATCCATTTCCGTGAACCATTTCCGAGTTCCACAGTGGGATTTCAATCTTTCCATTCTTTTCGACCACGGCCGCTTTGACCGTGTGAAAACACCTCTGGAGAAACACTATTCTGAAAGATGATCAGCACTTATACAGGTGTAATCAGAAATCTCATATTTGCTTTTTCTGGGGTCTTGTATCCCATAAAAACATTTCCATAGTTGTTTGACTTGCAGGAGTGTCTGCTTCCCCCTCAAGCCCCGCCTAAACTATAACACCAAGGAGTTAAGTGAAACCGGCACTAGTTATTTATTCAGAAATACATTTCTGTAAACAGCAGGATAATCCTTTGTTTCACACCAACCATAACAAACCCAATTCCCACAGAGATGCAGACAAGGCAACCTCGACAAACATCGACCCTCCATCTGAAACGGAAGGTTAACTTTCTTCCTTAGAAATCACTAAAAACGTATTGCAAAACAATCGGGCCTTTTGTTCATTTGACACTATGACACTCTCATTAATAACACATGGTTGTTGTTTTAGATTCTCCAGGTCTGCTTGCTTTCGTGCATTCTGCCTACGTACCTGCTGGTTTCTCTCCCGTAGGAGCTGCACCCTGCCTCCGTCTCCCGTAGGAGCTGCGCCCTGCCTCCGTCTCCCGTAGGAGCTGCACCCTGCCTCCGTCTCCCGTAGCAGCTACGCCCTGCCTCCGTCTCCCGTAGGAGCTACACCCTGCCTCCGTCTCCCGTAGGAGCTGCACCCTGCCTCCGTCTCAGTAGGAGCTACACCCTCCCTCCGTCTCAGTAGGAGCTACACCCTCCCTCCGTCTCAGTAGGAGCTGCACCCTGCCTCCGTCTCCCGTAGGAGCTGCACCCTCCCTCCGTCTCAGTAGGAGCTACACCCTCCCTCCGTCTCAGTAGGAGCTACACCCTGCCTCCGTCTCAGTTGGAGCTACACCCTCCCTCCGTCTCCCGTAGCAGCTACGCCCTGCCTCCGTCTCCCGTAGCAGCTATGCCCTGCCTCTGTCTCAGTTGGAGCTACACCCTCCCTCCGTCTCAGTAGGAGGTACATGCTGACTCTTTCTCCCGTAGCAGCTACACCCTGCCTCCGTCTCCCGTAGGAGCTACACCCTGCCTCCGTCTCCCGTAGCAGCTACGCCCTGCCTCTGTCTCAGTAGGAGCTACACCCTGCCTCCATCTCAGTAGGAGGTACATGCTGCCTCTGTCTCCCGTAGGAGCTACGCACCTGCCTCCGTCTCCCGTAGGAGCTACACCCTGCCTCCGTCTCAGTAGGAGCTATACCCTGCCTCCGTCTCCCGTAGGAGCTGCACCCTGCCTCCGTCTCCCGTAGCAGCTACGCCCTGCCTCTGTCTCAGTTGGAGCTACACCCTCCCTCCGTCTCAGTAGGAGCTATACCCTGCCTCCGTCTCCCGTAGGAGCTGCACCCTGCCTCAGTCTCCCTGAGCTAATACCCAATGGGGATCAAAAAGGCATCTCAATCACCCAAACTCTCCTGCTGCCTGTTCCCAAGCTCGGAGGCTTGATCAAGAAAAAAAGCCATTGCAATCTCTGTCCTCCTATTCTCTCTATTCATCTTTCTCTTTTGATCACACTCCCTCTTTCTCCTTCTCTTATTCTCTTTCTCCCTCTCCCTCCCCCCAAAGCTCTCTTTTTATCTCTGCCTCCACCACCCACTCTCTTCTTCTCTCTCTGCCTCCCCTAACTCTCTTTCTCTCATGCCCTCTCTCTCTCCCTCTCTCTTTCTCTCTGAGTGGATAAACTCACAGTCTCTTGGTGGCCTGGTTATCAGATATATTGAATTTTCTGTATTAACGAAAAAACAGCCAAGGGTATACTTATACAAAAAACTAGAGTAATTCATTTTTTTTTACTCTTTACTCTGCTTTACTGCGACCTCTGATATTAAGGAATATCGGATTAAGGTATATTCCTTAGGTATGGACGGCGACCTACAGAAGCATCCTAACGTCCTTAACGCCAGACTGACGTTGACTAGCACCACCGCCCCTGTTCCGGTCAATCAGTTACCAAACCTGTGGATTGGCCGGATATTTATCTGACCTAGCTTCTTAGCTTCATGTGTAACATCAAAGTGTATTTTGTCACACCTCGGCGAATGCAGTTTATGAGTCATTGTCAACCGTGTACAAGCTTGGATGTGCAGGTCTCTACAGTTCAATTATGTTCTGGTTGACTGATTGACAAAGATACGCTTTTTGTGTAACACACACCAAAACACACACCAAAAGGTCTCCGAGTTGCTCGTTCTACTTCTTAGGAGAAACAGGAGACTATAACCACAGAGAGATCAAAGAATATATAAAGTAAATAATAATAAAATAATACATCCTTTACAGCCAAAACCAATTCATATAACTATGTGATTTGAGGGGATTTGTGGCCCAGTTCTTAAGCTGCAGGATAGTACTCTGTACAAGGTGAAAACCCAGACTGAGCTGTGCCGACTCTTTAAAATGCCCTGAGCTTGTAATAAACATGTCGAGAACTCTGGGAAGTCCTAAGCCAACGATCTTAGCGGGCAGTTTAATTACACTGCATACAGACAGTTTCCTCTGGCAGCACTCAGCTTGCAAAACTGTGCAATTATCAAGGAGGTTAACAGGGACTTGACTAATGAATTATAAAATGGAGCCATTAGGGTTTACATCTGGAAGGGATTCAGGTCTGCTCTTTAAAAAGAATCATCAAGCTTGGTGCTCTTCTCAGTTTTTTAAGACAATTCTTAGAACTGTCCTCAAGAACTTGTGTGCCAACGTCTCAGAGCGTGAGGTCTCTGTCTCGTGTTTGTTTCCATACGGTGTTCCCGCAGTGCCATTCAGAATCCTCTTATCCTGCTGAATCCCTGTTGTCCTCGATTGATTCAATGTGATTGATTCCACCGCCACCGTGCCCCGCCGCCATCAGCACCACCACCCCCACCCACATGACATCCCCACCAGCTGAGCTGACAATTAAAAGCCAGGGAGGTCGGATTGCATAGGAGCGTGACCTTTCAAAATTCTATGGTCAGAGTGTGCATACCTGTGAAATCCGTAGAAACCATTGGCATGTGTGGCGGCCTAACGCAGCGTCTGTCGCTCCATCGCACCATCTCAACGGAACAACCCAGCTAAAGCGTTCCAATTTCAGCAACATAAGGTTAGGGATCTTCAGCAGGGGGTCCGCAGAGTTACTGCAGGGGGTCCCCGAAATGATTTTATTTCTTCGAAAAAATATAAAAAATAAGTACTTTGTAATGATGTATGTATACAATGCTAAGCCATTGTGCTACTTTTGCACTACACATTATTATTGGCCCGGTTTGATAAGCAACACAATTGAAGGCCTCCGCATTAGGGAGTTTCAAATTGTTGAGAGAAATACACACAAATCTGCAGTCTGAGTGTAGGATTATGAAAATATTAGTAACACCAACCATACAATTGTTTCCCCAACAATTGTTTTACAGGTTAATATCCACACAGGATTACACTACAGATAATAACTGATCATGTCAAATGCTTCAACTACTGTGTGCGTAACATAGAAGAGTTTGTTTACGCTTTGAGTGAGCATATCAAAGGCTGTTAGAAAGAAAGAAAGAAAAAAAGAAAAACACAGAAAGAGAAACACAAAGAAACATGTCGATGTAACTCGGAATCACATCTTAAAATGCCTCGCACATCAGTCAATAGAAGAAATCAACTGCAGGGAAATTAGTTTTGGTCCCCCCTGGCACTGTGGGTTTTGTTATCACTGATCTCTTCCTGGTAAATGTCAATGTCAATTCCAAGTCTTCAAGACATCCAGTGTTTGTCAAAAAACAAGCAGATAAAGTGTATTTTCTGACCTGGAAGGCCTTGCTTGACCAAGGTTTGACCATGGCTAAAGTGTGGCTAAAGAGTGGGAGGTCAGGGGGAGGGAGGGGGGGAGGGAGGGTGGGAGACTGATTCTAAATACATTTCCTGTGCTTGATGGTGCTTTGCATGTACTTGGTTACCGGTAAACATTCAGGTCATTTCAGGGCAGAAATGCTAAACGTCAGCTTTCCTGTTTCTTGGGACAAACTTTGACATGGCTTAGTTATTCCACGGTGAGTAAAACCGAACAACTCTAGAACTCCCAAGCTAATTTATTATTTATACACATCAAATATATATTATGTCTGAGCGCTGGCATGTTGAATGGCAGCACAGTTGTTAGTAATGTCCACGCTACATCACATCTTGTCAAATTGTCAAAAACATTGATCTCGGAATCGTGTTCAACAATCTTGTCTCTTCATTGACTGACACTTACTATGGAACGGAAAAAGTATATTTATATCGCAAAATAAAAAAGACAAAATAGAAAAATGGATAAAAAAAAACAAAAACGATTCCAGTGCGATCTATTGTTCCGCGGGGGCCGTTAGTGTGAGCGCTGCTTGGCATGAGCGGCCTACCGTGTTGGTGGTCGTCCAAGGGGATATCAGAGGGCTTCTGCAGCATGGCCGACCTGCGGTAGACCACATGGACTCTGCCGTGGTCTTCCAGTTCCTGGGTGCCTCGCACCAAGGGCTCGATGAAGTACTCATCGGAGTCGGTTCGGATCATCCCCGCCTGCGGAACCAAACAGACGGGTTGTCAGAAAGAAAAGAAGAAACCCTCGTCTCAAGAGACACACCCGGAACTGGGAACAGCAGCGTTGAGACGTCCAGAGAGAACGTACGACTTTATGTTTGAGATGTCGGGGGTCAAGTCATGTCAAGTGTATTTTTTTTTGGTATAGCCCTTCATCACATGCAGTAAGGCACACAAAGGGCTTCACAGGCCATAATATATGACACCTTCTAACACAAGCAAAGGAAGAACTCTCCTTGAGAGGTCCTTGAGAAGGATCGCAGAGCGGCGGGGTACTCCTCCAATCAGGGATGGATAGGAGGGCAAGTGGTGCCATCATTGATAAACATAATAGTAGCATTAATGAAATTGTTACAAATATACAATTTGTATTGTCCATGGTTATAGGGTGCTGGCCGGTGAGCAAGCTGGTAGACATCAGGTGTGACTTATTTGCACAAAAAATACACGAGTGTGTGTGATATGTGATATTAGGGATGCTAGGTTTAGGTTTGGGAGATTGTTCTGGTTCAGTTCATTACGGTTGGGGATCCAGACAGATGGGAACAGACTCCTTGATTCAATCCTGTATGTCAATCACTGTCTGTGGCCGTGCCCTCTAAGCAACCCGTTACCACGATATGTGTTATGGTAATGTTGCCCATCTGGTTATGAATGAAATTGCTTTGGGGACACCTGGCCAAAGTCTCATTACTCCACACTGCGGCGCATTTCTGCACATGAACCGAAAGCATTTGGCACATTTGGAGGGATTGGGTTAGGGACGTATTGTTCACATATGGCTCCATTCCCTTTAATGATCTATGTTGTCATGGTGTGTTTGCTGTCCTTGTGAAAATGGTAAAAAAATATGTGGACCACAGCTAATCATGTTGTGAATTCACAGTCTGTCATAGTGTATTCATTTCATTTTGGGTTAACTGAACATCCTACACAAACACACCAACATACCGCTCCATAGCGTACCCTTGTGATGGGTTGCCTAATGTATTCATTGTTGGGTGAACCTAATTCTTCAGTAAAGATAAAAGATGACGTTCCAGTCTCAATATGGGCTGCACTGTACCAAAAAAATATGAAATATCCTTATATTACACATAATGCAAAATCAAAAGAGAAATGTAGAGTGAGTTGAATATAACCACCGGCAATCACTGCGTTTGGCCAGATGAAACATTGACTCTTATTTGAGAAAAGAGATTTAAGCAAGTGTGGGTTGCACTCCATTGTTACATTATGTGTTTTGAGCTGAGCTGCTTAATGAGAGAACAGAGAATGATGAAGTTGGTCGGTGGGTGGTTAGGGCCTTCCTGCCTGTCACCCTGTTCATCATCCTGAGCCAGGCAGATTATGGGTTGGTGCAGAGGTCAAGTCGCAGGGTCATAAAATGGGATCGCAGGAGCAAGCCCTCTACATAATTATGTAAAGTAAACAGTGGTTAAGACAATACTCACACAACCCTGATTCACCTTCTGTGGCTTTTCTTTCCACGCTGCAACCATGGAATTACTTTAGTATTACTATGTCTCTCGTCACAGAAACGGTGGTACAACCATGGAATTACTTCAGCTTTACTATGTCTCTCGTCAAAGAAACAACGTTCAGACCTTGGCAGGCTTTAACAACGGTGCAGGAGAAAGAAATTAACGATACAAAATAACTGGCCGAGGCCAGTTCGGCAGGGACATTTGTTGACTTTTCAAGACTTTCAAGACTTTTCAGTCTTTTCAAGACTTGCAATTATAGTATCAAAGAAAGGGGGAGTAAGGAATAATACAGCCCATGATGAATGTTAACAGAAGGCTGTCAAGAAGATCACTCTTCACCCCAGGGATGGGTGTTTTGTATCGCTCTCTACGCCGTAGGCGACTGCATGCTGTACAGCGCACTCCGTGTATGTAATATCGCTCTCACTTTATCAGGGAATGGATGTTATTCCTCCCGCTTGAGACCGTGTTGTTGTGTCTCTGCTTCGCTGCAGAACTTGTCGACAATGAGGCAGAAAAGCCATTCAGTTGTCGTAAAGGAGAGCAGCAGTGCAAGCTCGTTAGAGAATGACATTCCTAATCTCTTAGCATCAAATAGACACGCGCGCCCGCGAACACATACACACATGCACCGACACGCACACGTGTGCGGCTGGAGCTTATTGGAGTTACCAGGAGAGATGTGTACTGTGCAGTTAATGAAAGCTGCGGTTTGATAAGTCACGGTTTGTAAGACCGTGAGCCAAAGAGATTTATGAAGCATTAGATAAGCTTGAATTGTTTTCAGGATGAAACTTGAGATAAGCTCTTGTTGGCAGACATACAAAAGCACACACACAAACACAGACTCACACACAGAAACAACGCACAAACACGCACACATGAGCTGGCAACACGGTTAATAACATTGCGAAATAATTATGTAAGATTGACAAGCACTGTCTTCAAAAAAATGTGTTTTGTTTGAATATGCCTTCTAAAAATGTCAGAAGAAATGCTAATTGGAGGGTAATTGAGCATGTTTGTCAATATAATTTTGTGTCTGGTTTTCTTCGGCAGACGGTATGAAAAAAAAAAATCAAGAATCAAGATGATCCACTCAGATGTGCTGCCTGTGTACTCAGAACATTTCTTCACTTTACTTGTGAAGTGACACAAAAGGTAATGAGGTAAAGAGTACAATCAATGTTATTATCACATAATGTCACACAGAACCAAGCTGTTATTTTTGTTGTTTTGTCACCACAAAATATCCAAGAAGAAGTGCCACATGGTCTGCTCCAAGAACATCAACATCTACTGGTGCTGCAGTAACCCCAGTGGGCATTTGGGCCTTTTGCAACCACTCCACACACACTGACTCATTGTCAACTCTCTCAGTCCCAGATCAACTGCAAAGTCTACTTGCACTGCTTTTAAAGGGAAGTTGGAAAGTCAGGATCGAAAGAAAAAAAAGGAAGCATCAAATGCCGAATGCCTGTGTGCCAGTGGGACCTAACTTCACAAGCACGCAACGATGTGAGAATCAAACCCTCTAATAAAAAACAATAAACACAGAGAGACCCATAACTGCAGTATTATTAGTATAATGAAATGTTGGCAAGACGGCTATTGGGGTTGTGAGGATATAACGACGCAAGATAAATCCATTTTACCTACACTTTTTCGGTCAGGAAAGGAGGATTTGTGAAATGTATTCGTCAGCTTTCTCTTTACGTCCAACTGTCGTTACGCGTGTGTCAAACCTTTATCTTCTAGACCAGAATGTAATCAGCGTAGCTTCATTTCCTGCCTAAAAAGTCACCCTGCAGGGTTGCCTCTCACCTCCCCGTGTTCCCAGAGGGAACCCTTTTAATATGGTTAATCGACAGATCTCCAGAGATAGAAGACAGATGATCGTGAGCGGGCTTCCGCACCCAAAGATCTGACGATGAACTCCTCCATCCCTGCTGAACGGCGCTGGTTGACCTCAAGAAAAAAATCATGAAATCATTGAACTGGAAACTCACTGATCAATACGTGCTCTGTTCCTGCAAACACCTGTGCATCCCGTAAGCTATCGATCGAGTCTCGATTAGATAGCGGTAGGAAAAGAAGCCCCCCTCACACTAGTGAGGGGTGCGAGAATAACTAGCACAAATGACAGCTCAGTGACAGAGCTTAAATCCAGGGGATTAGGTTGGTCCACGTCTGCCATCGCCTCGCTTACAGCCCCGTCTGAAGAAAAGCTGCCAGTCACCCCTGCTAACCCCTGTCCCGCCATGTCAATGAATCAGGTATTATGGAATCACCCTGTGGAGTGTATGTAAGTGTGTGTCATTCTAACGCCGAGGCAGCTGAACTCAGCTGAGTCTGAATCTGTAAACACAAACTGTAAAACTATAATGGATTTGGAGAGGTGAGCAAAATGCTGTTGTGATAGGTTTTATTTCATTTGGAGATCATATAAGAATCCATGCTAGCCTATTTACTATTCAATAAATGAATTGTCCACGTTTCTTCCTTCCCCTTTGTAATTTAGCGGACTATCTGGCACCCGTGTGGAGGTCCATAGATGAAGAAGATCCATATTATAGAAAAACTGGGGGCTCCACAAGGATCCTTACTTAAGAGGGCAGGGGGAAACCATTACCCATCCATCCCAATACAAGGTAAGTGGCTTATCAGAGCAGTGCACCCGTTGCAGACATTGCAGGCTTTGCGCAGCTCGCCCAGGTCTGGGATCTTCTGCTAGCTCTCATTAACTCCCGCCTCATTTGTCTTCTTGACTGATATGTGGGGTGTTTCAGCGGGGCACGAGTGATGCAACTCTAAACAGTACGGGTGTGAAAAAGATGATAGGACCTCTAGATTTGTACTGACAAAAGCTGTACACCGGTTCCTACCAGAGCTAATGGGTCACGCTTTAGTTATCATATGCTCAGTTATGTTGTCGACTATTCATAAAAAACACAATAAACAGACAATCATTTAGAAAGGTCTTTAGCTTCAAGTGATTACGGTTGTCTTATATCATCTCATATTTTTCCCCATAAAACAAAAGTGCAGGAATAATTTGTCAATCATTTAGACATGCGTCATGCGTCATGCGACGGATTTAAACCGATTAAGACATTTTGAAGAATAATTATTCACAGCCCCTGATGCAAACAGAAGGCTAATTTGAATCTGAATATACTGTCATCTGTGATTATAGGATAGGAATGCGAACAGCGGTGGGGATAGAGCGTCTTCCAAGTTGCAAGGCTAGACGGGAGAATGGCACAGAAAGACATTAAACCTCTTAGAGATGATAATAGATCATCCTGTATGGTGTCGCTCCATTCCATGGGAGAGTGTTGCTGCAGACTGCATAATTTCTCAGTCAATGCGGGCCTGTACATGGCTATAGACTTGTGGAACTGGGAGATAGCCAATCATTGCTATGAGTAGGCCTACAGCTTCATGACCTCTTAGGGATGACTCAATAACTCTTCAAACCGACTCTTTGCTCCTTACATTACAATGTGGCCGATTTTATCATCTGAAAGCATTCAGTTGTAGCTCAGTTTGTCAAAAAAAAAAGAAGGTATAAAACAAGCGATAATCATTTGTGGTGTATATAATCATTATATTTTATATATCATTATCATAATATATGATACTGCAGAAAATGCACCTTCTGTCTTACTACAAACTCCCACACACAAACACACACACACACACACACACACACACACACACACACACACACACTCATTGACTGTGGGAGGGAGAAAAAACTACAAGGATTACAAATATAATTCAGCTAAAAGGCTCATATTAGAGCTACATTAACTCGTATGCTCCTGTCTCTATGTCTCTATGTCTCTGGTGCAACTATGATATACTATTGACTGTCTTATTGATTGTCTTGCAATCTATTACAAGACAGTTATTATGGCATCACTATGATGTATATTGAATATTTAATCAGCCACAGATAATTATATTAATATATGTTTCAAACCATGTTGACAGAAAACCTTTCAGTCGGAAATACAGTTTTATATGTCTAAAAGTTAGCAGACCAATTATCAATATGGATAAATACTGGCCAAGAACACTGCTAATAAAGTCCACGTAGAATTTAGTCAAGATTGGCTAAAGGAAATTGCGGACGTTAAATTCTTGGGTGAAAACGTACACATTGCCATCCTCATGCAAGTGTCCAAATTGTACGCAAGTTATGGTAAACTACACTTACATTAGTTGTAGTGCTGAAGGCAAAAACCATGTACATCACATGATACTACAACTACAGTCCAACTATATAGCACATTTACCTAGAACACATAGTATCCTTTGTGTTTGCCATTTCACAAAACATTTTGAGGAGATTCAATGGAAACTCATCAGAAACGTAACAAAATAAAACATTGCTTTGCTCAAGGATCCCTCTGAGCTTGGCTGGCTAGAGGGGCGTTGACACTTTGGGAAATGAAATCCAGTTCTGGCTGATAATAGGACAGCTTAGCAGAACCGACCAGACAATGACAGGTGTCTGACGTGCCACCAGCTCTCTGGTACCTAAATAGAAAGCTCAAAAGACAGGATCAAGACTCCCCCTGTGTTCCATCAGGTTTATATACCCAGCATCGGCCCAGGCCAAGCAGACAGCACACACTGTGCCAAAGAAAACATATGGGATTCAGCTGAAGGCCTCCAGGTTTTCAGAAACACTCTGTCTCTTTCAGTCTAAACTTCTTAAGGAGCCCCGTGTAAAGGTGCTTTCCTCAGAGAGAGAGAAAAAAATAAAAGTAGAGGGCACTGCAACTGGGGGGAGAAAAAAAAAAAGGCTGGATTGAGTCAGGACACAGCCACCTTTCACCCACAGTGTTGTTCAAAGGTGTGTTTGCTTTCAAAAATGTGTACAAAAATGTGCAAACCTTCGTCATCCTTACCTGCGAGTTTCATCCCTAGCTCTTGAAAGAACCCATTAGAGGAGGAAAATAGTTAAAGGACGAGATATGATAGGTCCACGTGTGGAAACCACGACCTTGATCTATAAACAAATTCATGGGCCACTGAAGAAGCCACATCTTTTATTTGGAAGTTAATAAATAATAACAATTCACCGTGGTGGTTGTATTTTCCTCCATTATATTGATCAAAGGATTCCATGAATATGACTAAATGTAGCCTCCCCATTCATGCTCTCAGGTTCATGGAACAGACCAACTATGCCCACTTTCTAAAATATTACAATTACTACGATGTTGTTTCTAAGAATGTCTGAAAGACATTTGCTTACTTCTGTAAGGTAGTATATATATAAGTGTGTGTATATATATATATATTGCTGGTGGTGTTATATCCTGAGCCGGGGGGAGGTTGGAGGGTGAAAAAGGGTTAGGGTCGGTTCAATGCGTTTCCAACATGTCCTGCAGAGCAAACATTTACCATTTACTTCTACTTTGAGAAGGTGGTGGTGAGCAGTCTGCATTCTGCTCTATATAAAACCCAGGGCTGGTCAAAGGGTCTGAATGTCTGCCTGTAAGGACAGCAGCAGTGTGGCCTCCTCTAAGGTTTATATAGGTCATGATTAAAAATGTTTAATACACAAATATCAACCCAGCACATTAAAAGGGCCCTATGCTGCTGAGGAAAAAGACTTAAGAAGAAGAAGAAAAAAGAAAACCCTGGCATATCCATGAGTGCCTCCCCTCCTGTACCTCAAACCCTATATCCAAACAGCTATTGGTCAAGCCTCGGCAACAGGCAATGCATGGCCGAGCCGTGGTTAAGTGCGTGTGAATACGACTCTTGTGCCTGAGCTGAGTACAGTTCACTGAAAGGATGAACTGACTCACTTTCTTAGTTCTATTCAAAAAGGATTTTTTTCTTTGCCCTTTTTTCACTCTGCAGTTCGATATACGTCAAAAGCGGTGCATGTCCAGCCACATTTATTTTATATCATAAAGGACATAAGTGAGGTCCAGTAAAGCATATAGAGCCTTTCAACCAAACCCCCCCCAAAAAAATGTTTAGCATTTCTCAGTTGTTTCACTTTGTTCTTTTCATAAAGATCAGAATAATATTTGTATCTGCTGCTCAGAGCAAGAAGACACCCGGCTGGATTGACAATAGCGAAAAAAAACGCTGCTTCCGAAGAATTTGCCAGCTAATACTTGGATGCATTACTCACCAGGCCATGTGTTTACATTTCAGTCATACCACAGATACTGAAGCGCCCCCCCTCCCCCCCATTCCCCCTCTTTTATGCCTGGCAGGGTTGATTACGCAACTTGACACACAGATGGAAGGGCAGCCATGTTTTTCATCGTGTCCCCGCTGAGGTAAAAGTCGGATCAGAAGCTAGACGGTTCCTAGGCCCCTGGCTGCTGTTGCGTTGCAGATCAGTCCATCACCCGCTGAAAGCTGTACCTTCTGTCTGCATGGGTGTCGAGTCAGTGCTGCCATTCATAAATAGAAGGAATAATCGAGAGAAAAAACACACACACGCACACAGGAACACAGGAACATAGAAACACAGGAACGTGGGAGTTTTTCTTCTTTCTGTCTTTCTTTATTTTTATGGAAACAAATGAGCGGACCTCGTGTTGACTTTAAGACCTACGTGAGCATCTCTGCCATGCTGCAAAAATACACCCGGCTGACTGGTGCAGCCTGGCTGGCACCGCATATGAATGTATTAAGCAGGGCTACCTCCGTAACAGGTCACATTTCCATCTGAAGGGTGCCTCCGAGGGGAGAGCGGAGACTCGGTGAGAGTCTGGATTTGATAAACAGACCAAAGTGGGATGGGCTTAAAGGGCTTATGGATTCCGGACCAGGACACCGCGTCTTCTTTTTTATCATTTATCTTTTTGTTTTTTTACGTGTAAGCAGCTTAGGAATTAATTTGAACTCTGTTGATTTAACGTTTAGCGAACAAAGTCAAAGGTTTGTATGGCTCATGACAGCGGAGATCATCATATATCTCTTGATAATACAGAGATTTATTATAATGAAATGTAACCGTCTGAAAGAAGATGCGATTTGTAAGCCATGGAGTTCAACGACATGGCAACCCTTGGGTTGCATTGGGATAAAAAGAGGTGGGACTTGAGCCCCAGAGCTACACTGTGTTATGTCTGATCATCCGAGAGGAGCTCAGGAACAATACGCTGTGGGAGTGTGAGGAAGACAGCGATGTAAAGAGAAAGAGAGAGAGAGAGAGAAAGACATTGATAGAGGGAGAGAGAGAAAGAGAGAAAATCAAATTAGATCAGAGCCAAACTCATTTGATTTGGCTCTGATTTGGTCTGGGTTTTTTCCTAGTTTGAGTATGTTCTGTCTATTTCGGACAAAAGGATGAAACCAGCTTCAACATCGCTGGGGAGAACGCACTGTGCTCAGAAAGCTAGTGTCACCACTCCATGCATACCAGGTGTGCTTGAGGCATCAAGCACTATTATTACATCCCGGTAAAGGCAAAAGATGCCTCAGTGGAACCTATATTACTCCCAAAAGCTATGTCAAACCCTAAAGAAAAGGTATTTGGGATGATTTCAGAGCGGCTATAGCGTGGATGTCCACACTATGTTCCACTGGAATAACAGGCATGCGTTTGTGTGGGAGACAACAAAACCTTTAAATGCACCATTTAGCATTCTAGTGAATTCAAAATAGGCCTAAATAGGCCCTTAGCAAATGACAACAAAATGTGAACACCGGTTATCACAGTTGCCGCAAAACCATAGAGAGAGTATGTATCGTTTGGCCAAAACAAAACTAAATTGAAAGGCATTTGTAGTTGTTGTTTCTGCCGTTTTTTTATTTATTTTATTTGCATGTAGCAGAACAAACCTATTAAAAAAAAGTCATCATGCTAGGAAAATACGTCAATAAACGTCAAGAATATCTATCTCACCAAGTCACAGTGGGTGGGAAGAGTGACGGACAAATCATACCGTAGACTCATTCTGTCTCTTCTCTGTTATTCTCACTGCAACAGCATCGCATTTGACTGTCAAATGTTTTGGAGCTGCCAGGGCTGTACCCTGGAAACTGGTTCAAAAAGCTGCTGAGAGCACAGAAAGCTCCCCTTTTCCAGAATCATTCTTTTTGAGGTCTAGCCAGAAAAGACTCTAAAGATATAATAAAACGCAACATTGCTTTTAAGATAGGGCTGTGAGCATCTTGACCATGGTAATGGGTTCTGCCAGCTCAAAGGGAGTGGGCTTCCCCACGGACAATACCTTCCGTTGACCATTGCTGCCATGGTGCTTCCATCCAACCACAAAGGCCTCCTTTTGTATACAATAAAGCCTCGCAGGTCACACAGTGACAGACCTCCGATGCATGGATTAAGTCTTGTTATGGGAAGTTATGGGGGACAGGAAGTGTGACTGATGCAGTTGAGTTCTGGCTGAGGCAACTTGCTCGGCCTTTCAAACCGTTTTAAAAAGTTGCAACCCCTCAATATGTGGGGGGCGGGGGGGAGGGTTACCCGCATTTGAGGCCTGAGCAGAAAGATAGTAACATAGTCCAGAACTCTGTCGGATTCTGTCACATTTATCCTGGAACTCCTTTCCCTGTTGTGTTTAATCATCCACCACCCCCCACTCCCCCAGATTTTCACATGGCTCTCACATACATGTGACATGAAGTCTTTCCAACAGGTCAGGACAGATCGGCCTCGCTTCACTCCTGCACTTCTGTTTAAACCAGAGAGAGGGAGTATCTGCTGCTCATAAGCAGTGGCAAAAAGGCCCTGCCTGCTTGCAGTAAACAGTTCCAGACACCAGGCTGGCTATAATTAAGATTCAGTAAAACACACACCTAGCGAGGGGCTTCGGATAGCACTTGAGATCAAAGACCCCTGGTTCCTCCATGTCAGGCTTTTTCGTCAGTAACTCTGGGCCGGCTTTTGATCTGTTATGTAGCACTTCGTGCTTTTTATTTAGACTACAACCCCCAACCCCGCCCCCATTTTAATTCTGATTTCAAGCAGAAACAGCACTGCCTCGGACACGGATACAACGCGGTGGCACACAGTACACAGGACATCTTTGGATTAAAATGCAGTTGATCTTTCCTTGGTCGTTCTAATTTATTCTAATAAAAAACAACAATAGCTCATTAGTTTGGTAAGAGTGTGGATAGTCCTAGGGGGTAGTAGCAACCAACAGTTTTGAGGGGCAAGTGCTTCTGCTAATTAATAGGGCATGTTGTTTCCACAAACTCCAGAGTCATTTAATTTATTATTGAAATTCTAAATTGTCTACACTAGATAAGAGGTCAGGGGAAGAAAAAGTGGAAATGTGCTGTCAAGATGCTGACATGACAGGATAGTTTTCATTACAGACCTTTAGCATTAGCAACTGTGACATAGGTGAATAGTGTGTTTAAAGCTTCACACAAGCCTAACTGACAGGCTTGCCAAAAGGGCCCTGACTAATAATTTTATGTTTCAAATATGTGGGTAAAAATGAACTCAACACAAGCTCAGACAGGAAAGTGAGATTTAAGAAGCTCGGAGAGCTCCGAAGATTGGGTGTACATCAGGCGCAAACATTGACACACTAGCCTGGATCTAGCAGCGGCAGCACAGCAGATCAAATGGCATATTCGACAGTCAAGTAATATCCTACATCCATCAACACTATGTGTCCCACAGGCAATCACTTGCTTGGTCCGCGGCCTGTTTGTGGACAATCCAACGAGAGCTCCATTCATCACTCTAAACTAGAGCACGTCGTATTTTACTGGCATTGCTTCGTTCTATTAGGCCCTCGAGCCACTAAAAGTGCAGTGCTTTCACCATGCAACTCCACCCTACACACATGTGCTGTGCATGCATTTAAAGGACATGTGCTGCACTCTCTTTGCTCCTGAAAGGTTTACTGAAGCAAGTTTAGCACGGCCGAGAGCAACATCGTTTGTGTCCTAAGTCAAGTTTATAATTACCAAGACATGTCTGGACTGGACTTAATTTGACTTAATGCCCTAAAGTTAATACTAATATCCAACGAGAATGAAGTTGGAAACAAAGATGATTTTTCTTTTTTGAAAGGCAAGGTACGCACGCACACACACGCACACAAACACACCACATGATATAAAGCCTTTTATAGGTTAGTGAAATAGTGTGCAATATGTAGATAACTGTGATTTATGAGAACGTCAAGTCCTATTGCACATTCCTATGTAAAAAGAAAATACCCTGGAAATTGGAAATGGAATTAAGCAGGTCATTTTACTTCCCAGCATTTTTAGCACTGACAGGGGCATTTTATAATGGGTCACGCCACCTCTTGGGGCTGACAGAGGAATGACCATTTGACAGATGTTGAGGAACAGTTATGCCATGAAAAGATACATAAATCTTGGTTAAAAAGTTAGTCTGCTGTGGTTGGCTCAGTATCTCATAACTTCTTATCAGCAATTTTTCTTTGGAAGTCACTTCCTCCAAGTAAAGGGTAAACAGCTTTCATTTTTCAAATATGAATATATATATTTTGGAAAAAAACTGTTAGTGGCAAGATGACTAAGAAATCTGTACGTCACATCTAAGGAGCTAACCATGATGCCTGAGAGGTTACAGTCTCACAAATCAGGCTTTAGATTAACATCTATAGTTCATTTTGTTCATCGGGTTTCATTTTGGTTCGCTTCAAATGTATTTCATGCATTTCATATCATGTTGCTGGGGGCGGGATCAGTAGTCAGTAGGATCAATGTCCGTAACATGGAATGGGTATGTACTGAAACCACCTGACCGGCAGAACCATAACAAGCGTGATATGATTGACCATTAATCTTGGACCCAGAAGGGGACTGATAACTAATAATAATTGTCGGTATCTCTCCATGGCCAACAGCAAACTCAAACTCGGCCGGCACTAAAAGGTGAACTTCTCCCGTAGCAGGTGGGAAGATAAGCTAGAACATCTGTCACCTGACACCAACGTCCTTAGAAAAAGTGTCTGGAAAGGTTTTAAGAGAAAACCTGTGAATTAGAATGGCCATTGTAGAAACACACTTGTTAAAATCGTCCTCTGAAACCTCCATCATTTAACTTTAGCCGTATATATCCGTAACAAAACAGGAAACCCTGCGTAACTCCGCCCCTAGCACTTTCTGGTTTCCGGCCCAGGCGCTGTGCAGTGTCCCCCCACAAGTTGGGCTATAGCATTGTCCCAAATCCCAGATCCGAGATTAGAGAGAGGTGGTTTGAAGAATCTCTTCATATCGCTGGCAAGTCAGAAAATTATTATTTTTGTTTGTTTGGTTCTAAAAATGAAACACAACAATCCAACCTGGACTTTTTAATCTTAAGGTCACTAAAGGCGTGGAACTCTCTTGCTTGTGGAAACAAATGTGGAAACAAATGGTTGTACTACAATTCCAATACGCACAGACAGACGCACGCACGCACGCACACACAGAGCTCTGAGTTGCATTTATCTGAGATCCTGAGAAACCTGCAGAATTATTCTCCTTCACACCATGTTGTTGTATCACACCTTCAGGTGGCCACAGTGGGATAACACACACACACACGCACATGGGCACACACACACACAACACCCAAACACACACTTATGCATACCCACATACACACTTATGGACCCATACGTGTGCACAAACACATACACACACACACACACGACATATGCACACACATGTACACACACACATTTGCATGCGCAAAGACATGCATTCACATTCACACACACAGTCTCTGACGATTAACATTTCCCCGCAGTCTTCAACAACCTAGTACAACAGCATAACACTAGTCCTGAATACCAACTGCTTTGTTCAATATACATTTTTATATCATGTATTTCAAGATACTTCGTACAGGCTCATCATTCTCAATTGAAACCCCAAGCTTAAAAGTTAATCTCGCCAAAATGCTGCCACTGTTGAATGTGAAATGTGAAAGTAGATATCCAGGACCTTTTGGCGGGCAACGGCTAACAGCCCTAAATCCTCCGCCAACTACTGTTCAAGTGCTTTATGAGAGGGGGGTGGCAGGATTGCATACTTTGGCAGAGAACAAAAGGAGATCCATGCTGTATGCTAGGCAATGGTTAGAGGGCGAGGAAAAAGAAATGCCATCGTATTTGTGGCAGTAATGGATAGTCATTCACCCGGGATAGTCATTCACCCGGGACAAACTTCAACACAAAAGCTATTTGGTCCTTTCCACTTGAGGAATATATCGAGAACAATGTGCTGTTAAAATGCCAGCCAGCGGCTTTTTAAAGAAAAAGGACCTCCACCAGGGAGTTATGGACATCTAAACTTCCTAACAATCGGCTGATAAGGTCATGTCACTTTCCTAATGGGAATACGGGGTTAGAATGAGAGGGTGG
>JAOPJO010000134.1:3327837-3339129 GCA_027123675.1 Molva macrophthalma | reverse complement strand
GTGAATTCAATGACCAAGATGGTCATTGAATTCACATCAGCCCCATTCTATGTTTACATGGTTTTGTGTTCAGCTTCAGTCTCAGAATGTTGTAGGATCACATGCATGTATAAAATAACAGGGTTAGGTCAGGTTAAGTTAGGTTGGTATGTCAGGTATGGTATGGAAGAGTACGGTATAGGTTAGGTTGGTTTAAGATAGGGTAAAGGTTGCGGTTATGTTAGGTTAGGTTGGGTATTTTTTAGGTATGTTTAGGTTAAGATAGACACTAAATATTTTGAAATTCCAACTATTAAATATTAATCATAGTAGCCTATGCTTCTCAGTTTTTTTAAAATTGTTTTCTGTCATGATATCAAACTGATCACAAGTATATAGATAAACTACGTTTCTCTAACAGACAGAACTTTAATTATCAGATTGAGCAGAAGTTGTGTTTCACTGTGTATTTACATTGTATAACTATATTCACGTTTATAAAGGTGAGGAATGAAATTATGATTTCAATACATTTTGACCGATAAAATTATCACAATTTGGAATGTTTCTCTTACTCAAACAATTATACCACAAAAACGTAACATCAATGAAACTAACTAACTGTGCTTCAATATAATTTGACTCACAATGTTTCCATTTCTATCTTTGTTTTGTTTTTATTAATGCAATATTAAAATACATTATAATTAAATCTGACGAATTTAATAGTTTATGATAAAAACATTATAGCTTATTTTAAATGTCGTTATTTTTTTATCATACAAATCAAACAAATAAAGTATACATCTAGGCCTAAATAAACTTTAAAATATATTATAAAACTATATATTAAGCTCAGTTGCCCAGCCTACTCAGCTGTATTTAGATATTTCGTTACATAGAAATATAGGCCAATACATAAAATGTAAATTCATTGTTTAAATTCTATACCTTATATTTATTTTGACAATTAATTATTTCAAAGCTTCACATATTAATTCAAAAACAAAAACAATGGATAAGCACAGCCTGTGTCTCGTTGTCTCTCTTATATTAACATATGTTTGCTCGCATTAGCTGTTTCAGCTGATAATCAACCAAAATGTAGAAGTAAATATATTTTTCTTTCTTTGAAAATGTACTTGTACTCGCTCGATAGTTCTTACCCATGGTGCACGGTTGCGCGTGGTTCGCCTGATCAGCCTCGCTCCACCTCAGTTCCAAGTCCCGCTCTGCCGCCGCACCCCTCACTCCCGGGTTGTTGTTGCCGCTGCCCTCGGCCGCCCCAGGTAGGGCCATACCCGGTAGGGTCCTCAGGGACTCCGGGATGAGACTCTCCAGGCTCTCGTTGGCCTGCTGCCTGCGGAGCGCCACCTGCGCGGCCATGACGCGCTGCCGCTCGATGATAAGGATGCACTTCTCGCAGGTGCAGTCCTTGAAGCGGCAGTAGCGCTTGTGGCCCTTGAGCCACGAAAGCACCCCGTGGTTCCTGCACCGCGCACACTTGGGGGTCCGCTGGAGAGGCGCTCGCGGCTGCGACACGGGGGCCCCCATGTAGAGGTAGGGGGAACCGTAGCCATTCATTTTTTTTCCCAATCAAATGCAGCCAGTCAGTCAGTCTGATGTGCAGCGCGCGTTGTGCTGTTTTGCAGAGCAAAGTGCGCGGGATGAAGGCGTGACAGTGCAGAAGCGGTGCCCCTCGGTTACTACTCGCTGTTACACGCGCGAGGATGATGATAAGAAGAGGTGTTGGCCTGGAGGAGGAGGAGAGGAGGATCCACCTTTCTAACCGGCTCGCGTGATGAGATATGCATCACATTGACACGCGCTATGGAACGGAGTAACCAAAGGCCGTCACTTCACACGTCACTCTCTTACAAGTAAACAGCAGCGGCGCAGAAGGGTCAGGCCGTAGTTGGACACTTGCAGACTTTACGCATCATTATGCCTAGAACATAGTCCTACTCCATCTCCTTAAAGCATTATAAACCAATGCACAGGCTTTATAAAGAAACTGCAAAGGGAATTGTATCTTAAACAATTTTGTGAAGTCTATAGTTTTTTAGTCTGTCTTTTTTTTGTTGGCCATGGCCTTTTAATACAACTTAACTAAATAAGTTCGTTTTAATCAATTGAGCAAACACGTTCAATTAAAATGCACAGATCAATGTCTACATAGACGGCTTATCTTCAAAGACGTTTTTTTCCCCATATGCACCTAACTACAGGCACATATGGCACTAATGAATTCAGTCATTCTACAATAGAATCTGCATTCTCACCTTAACACAACCTTGCATAGCTTAGATGATTAGACCTACATACGGCCGCTTAAATGTTGAGCACTATAAAACCTCCTTTGGAGCGAGGTGCAAATGTTTAGGACGGTGATATGTCCCTTTCCCTCCTCGCCTAATAGAGGGCATTGAAACATAACACCGGACGGACCCGAGTCCCATTTCGAAGCGTAAAAAGGTTTATTCAAGCAAATAATGGGATCCGAGGTGTGCGGCTTAGAAAATAAAAGCCCGGTAAACTTCACCACATGAAGTCCGTCTCCGGGGCTATTAAGCTTTTAATTGGGAAATAGCAGAGGAAATTTCAAGGTGACTAGAATGCCTTCGCAGTTTGTGCCGGACGAGTAAATTTGTGGGAGTTGGGAGGCAGTGGATGAACGACAATGCATGATCAACTTATTTATGTTGTGCGGTGATAAGAGTACAACAGAAAGCGAAATAAAAGTTATACTGCCAACAGGATTTAATTGGCCGTGATCCTACTTCTTATGCAGTATGTGGATGCAGTGAAATAATGAAACTGAAAGAATAATATATAACGGAGTGTAAAGTGTTTTCTACAATAAAATGTAATTCAAAAATATATTAGCGGTATTAGCGTGTACAAGTCTTTTATAACGAAATTTCGTTTCTAACGAAAATGTTGATTGAAATAGCCAAGGCCTTTATGACTGAAACTCTAAAGGTCAAGAAAAACAACATGGTGACACGTTTAATTGTTTCACGTAGGCCTACTATGGCTTTATGTTAGGCTATGATAACACCGAAATCCATTTTAAGTCACGTTTGAAAGTGTAAAGGCTTACCACAATGAACTGAACCAATGGCCTCAACACTCAATTTGTTTATATTTATTTTGAGAAAGTCTTAAAAAATGCATTTGAGTTGCATTCGTGTTGAAACAGCCGGGCTCCTGTAACGGATGGTCATAGGACTTCCCTCCCAATTAAATGACAACATTTGATGAATAATATAATTCACGTTGATTACAAATATATGTAATAAATACTTCCAACTCAAAATATATGAGAAATTAAGAAATAACCTTTAATTGTGTAAAATGTGATGTTTGGTTATTTTGTTTTGATTCAGATGGTCAAAAAAATTACTTTACATACAAGTTCCATTTTTTTGTACGGCTATGCTTTACTATATTATTGAAAGAAATACAGAACAAATCCCCATCATTTCACCATCAAGTATTACCTAGTCTAGATTAGTTGAATTATAATTATCCATATAATAATCCAAGTAGTCCATTATAATTTATATATATATTGTAGTGATGTGATATTCTGGTCTCCATCAAAATATGAATAATCATATGTGTTAACATTAAAAAGGGTCGCGTGTTCTACAAATTGTGTTAATTCAATACACCTGTGACCAAACACGTACTTCATGTTTAGGCTACTTTTGGTGGCAGAGTCTGACTGATGAAGTCGTCCTGGTTGGATAGAAGTAGTCACAGCGCTGAGTTGATGTTACAAGAAGCATTCTGCTTCAACCTTTCACTCATAGCGACATTTTAATGTACTCTCCAAGCTATGGGAGGAGTTGACCTCCACTGATGGGGTTATTACAAAGCTCTGATTGGGGGGCGTGGCTGTCACTCAGAAAGCCTGTCACGGGCACGCTGATTTAGTTGCCCCTAGGGAGGCGGGACACACAGAGCTTCCGGCAGAGCTAACACCAGAATTAGCTAGACCGCTTTACAAAGCACGTGCAGCATCCGTCAACCTGTCAATAGCGTTTAGTTCTATATACGTCAGCGGGGCGATGACTCTCCTCCACCGGGAAAATAAAGGCAAATTAAACACTTTTCATGCAGTCACACACCTATACTCCCAAAACAAACTATATAACAATACTTTTAAACAATGTCCCAGTTATGCCATGATGCCCACCACCAACCTGAACCATTCATAATTTAGCTCATCTTAAAATTAAAAAACAAAGACGAACTAATAACCATCGTATACATGGGAAAGCGTGCAGTGAACTTCAACGTCTGGCTACAACTACACAACCACACTGCAGATAGACGAAACGATGGTCGCTGACGCACAACGTCAACGACGGCCTCGTAAGACGGTTTGGTCCTGTCTAGTATTGGCCTGTTTATGTGTGCTTTGCACTAATGGCATGGGCGTTTACGGCCGGACCGCTGGCTGTCCTTCAGATGAACACATCAGAACCGCCTGCCTCCGATCGCCCCCGTGCTATTGGTTGACCTGCTAACGACCAATAGAGAACTCCCTTCAATAATCAATCCAGATGGAGAAGGGAACAATCACTCAGGCGTCTGATGTATATACTGTACAATCATGTGGTTCACCGTGAACACACATACCTGTGTTTAAAGACAGCGAGCGCTGTGAAGATATTACTTTGTTTTTGTTTTTTTTACAAACTGTCCGATTCCAATGGTAGGCCTACATTCTTACTCTTAGTTCTTTCATTCTATCAATATATATTCAATCATTCATTACATGTTGCTTTACTTTAAAATGAACCTCTTTTTCTGAATCATAAATTAATTTGAGGTATTTCATAATTTTCCTTTATCCCATTTTTTAAAACTTCAAGCACTTTTTACATTCCGAATGTAACGCCATTGATGAGGGCACAAGTCAGGCAAAAATACAAGTATACCTGCACAAGCAAACGTACACATGCACTGCAAGTTAGTGTATGTCCTTCCCTGCAGTGCTGTTAGTGTCAGGATGGTGACTCTGATCTCAGACTCCCGTCTACCGAGGGCGGGGCTTGATTCATGGCAGGCCATGGCAGCTCAAGGAAAACCAATCGTGTGACACTTTCTCCCCTGCGCTGTACCCACACTCAGGCCAGCAGTAGTAGTAGCTGCTACAGCAGGACGGCTGGCGCTGGCAGCCGGTTGCCCCTGACAACGATGATAAAATGGCCTCCCTTAACTAAACTCGTAAAGCAGGGGGCAATAAAACTCAATCTTCTGTAAAATCCAATTAAGTCATTATCTGACTGATTGTATCTTTAATTGAAAACAGAAGTGACAGTAAATTTCTGTGATATATCAGGACCAATCGATACTGCTGTACAATCCGGTCTCAAGAAGTGATTTATAATGTCTAAGGCTTATAGGTAACTCGACATTCTTCTCTCTAAAACCAGTGGTGGATGAAATTAAGAGTAAGTGCATTTCATAAAAAAAGATGGTCGCATTATTGATTGCGACAGACGGGGCACAATCCAATGAATGTTTTTGGAGAAGTAATTTTCTTTTTTTCTGTTTAATGTTGTTGTTCTTGAACACAATCACACTTACACTGAATTTTTATATCCATAAAACGTGTAGCGACATAAACCCCAGGACGCCAGATTACATTTGTTGCTGTTTTATTAAAACATAAATGCAAATAAACAATTTCAGAGCATGTTCATTCCAAACAAATCAACAATGCAAACAATAAACAATTTTACAAGTCTATTCAAGTCAACCTTAGCGAATTGTTCATTTTAATGTGCAGCACAGTAACATGTATTTGATTATTCTTATTCTCAAACAGCAAGGACAGCCTATCTTTACTCTACATATATTTGGAGTTGGGGCTGTGTTGTGTTTATGAATTCACTGTAGTTTATGCCCTATACCCTCCCTCAAGGGCACATTGTGTATCAAGGGATAAAATAAATAAAAACAAACCCACGCCCACACGCACACAGGTTAAGATATGCAAATCCTAAGGAATAGAATCTGTGAATGAATGTCATAAATAAGATGGCTTTGCTCATCCTATGCCAACCAAAGTCAGGCCAACGTAATTCATTTCTAACCTGTCGGTTTGCTCCCTCACGCGTGCTAGCATGGAAGCCATGCTATGCTATCACTATGCTATCTACAACCTCTGTGTTGGCTTTCCAAGGTAGCTTTGTGGATTCAGGTTGTGAGTGAAGCGATGCTCTTCTGTGCCCAATCAGAGATTGTTAATTTGATCAGTGGGTGTAATGAGTGCACTTTAAATGGGCTACAATTATTACTATTATTACAACAAGTCAACTTTATGAAATAAAAACAAAAATAAGTCTAATAGTCTTTGCATAAAATCAGTGTCCAGCTGTTTTAAATGAGTTCTTTCAATGGACATATAATAACATTTCATTATGTAATCAGTCTAATTACAAAAGCATCTGACTAATACAAAAATGACCCCCCCCCCAACCAAAACAAACTAGCTGATTGAGGTCAACAACTACAGCCTCGAAATACGAATGACCACAATGAAGGCCATTGACGACACAACAGTACCGTCCTCTGGGAAAAAAAAGCACTAGAAGGGGCTTCACTTGGCTCCACCTTGGACGATGGAGTCAATGGAGAAGTTGGCTGACTCGCCGGCGATGTCGCACTCCGCCTTGACCCCAGAGGAGACCAGGGAGCTGATGGAGAGACAGGCCATGGAGGAGTCGTGACCAACACCACCACCACCACCACCACCACCACCTGGAGAATAGGCTGGATACACATACAGAGCCCTGATATACTGGAGCCATATTGGGATAAGATCACTAAAAACACTCTATAAAAGACCTTTTAAACTGTTTTTAACCATTCAGTGGACCCTTGTACTTCAGACATTTTAGACTGTGTGTAACACGCAGTTGTTTGTTTTGATGTACTTGTTTGGTGTCTCTCTCACATGTCTTAAATGCACTGTAACCTTGTAACACGCAAACAAAGTTCCTGTCTCTATCATCCTTTCCCAAAGAATCATGCTCTTTACCGTGTCACAGCAATATTATGTAGAATATTGGAAACAGAATAGTTTCTAGAATAGTAGAAACAGGTCTAATGTCTACAGTTAATGGTTTTCAGATTTCTTTTAAATATTGAATCAGTTTAATTGTATTAATTTGTATTCATTTCACTTGTTTTATTGATTTAATGTTAAACAGTTAAACAGGAATGACAATATTGTAGTAAACATGTTAATAAGTCAATTGAGTGCGCTGCTGACAATGAAGACAATAACATATCAATGTCTGTGTGAGACCAACTGCCATCTAACCTTACTCATGATCATTATGTTTCCTGACTAAGATGTTCATATCATCAGACAGACACAGCAGTGATGACTTGCACAATTTAAAGAACATTTTGTTTTCTGGTTGAGCTGTCTGACGAAACCAACAACAAAACCAACAACAATAACAACATTGTGGAGACAGTCTTTGAAGCCTGACTCTACTGTAGTTCTCTTGGCCCTACAGCCCACCCAGCGGTGTATTGATTGTGACAGAAAGACAGAGCTCAGTGTAATCCTGGATTCACTACTGCTGTTTCAAAGGAAAGCTGACCACTGGGAAAACAAACTGTGACTACACAGACAGTAACTGAAGAAACAACTTCAGGACCTGGATGGCAAAATGTAGGCTAAACGTAATCTGATAGTAGAGGTACTGTCTTTGGTGATAATAATACAGATGTGGCTGACATCTTGGATCAATACACCACATCTGACAAAGCCAAGCATTCCTTCATGTATCTACCTCTAAATGAATCTGTGCATCCAGATGTGTATTGTTATTTTAAACTCATTTAGTTTCTTGTTCTTGTACGTGTTGTTTCCCTTGATAAGCACTTTGTATACATTATAAATAAAGTTTGATTTGATAGTATGGGTAAAGATAACTTTCCCCCACAAGCACATTCTTTTGATGATTAAATAAGTTATTTAATAATCCCACATATCAATGCACATTTCCCTGTGAACACAACCTTAACGAGGCGCCATCGAACACAATTAAGAGACATGCACATGTCATAACACTGGGCTGAGCCTTTTATTGGCCCTCAAGCTCATTTAAGCTTTTCTTAAACACCGGCCATATTTTCCTGTCCGTCTCTCTCCCTCTCTCTCACACGCCCCTCCTCTTCTCGGCAGCGATGGAGGGAGTGAAGAGAAAGAGTAATTTTTCTCCTCATTAACTTCCTGATTGGTTCCAGACTCTGGTTTTTGCCCGTCTGCAGTTTGTCACCCACTCCAAACTGGCGGGGCCCTGAATCGTTAATACTAATGTTTGTGTAGCTTCGCACTACTGTGCCCTGCAATTTCTCTCTGCCGCCATTGGTACTCTTGTACAGCAATAAGAGCAGAGAGGGTGGAGGGACAAGGGAGGGGGTGGTCGTGAATTAGGCCATTCCCAGCTAATTCCCCGCCTGTTCATCAGCTGGAAATCTATGGTGTAATTAAAGGTGGCTGGCTGTAATATGTTAAATCATTACACAAGATGCTGCTGTTGGTCATGTGCTCTGTGTCAGGATTTAGTTGCATTTGACTCGTTGTTTTTTTTACTTTACGCAGATTAATGTCGTTGAGCGGAAATCTCTTGTTCCCTTGTTCTCAATTAGGCTCCTCTGAGGGTAAATTATAGTCAAAGGGTTTGTTCAGCGATTTGTCACGCTGTACTGCAAGTGCTGATTAGGATTCATTTAAAACCTGGTTGCTAATGCATCTCTCAGCTTTTAAAACTGATATTTGTATTAAAACAACTGTATAAGAGGCCATTATAATATAAAAAGTGTGTACACTTGAATGTGTATAATTACTGAGATGTGTATCATCATGTATCAAATGTATTTATTTAAAAAACAGAAAGGCATACTTGTCTACTGGCAATGGGAATGGAGACAATCAACAATTTTAAGTGGGTTTTCCCGCATTTAAACCTGCATATAGGCACATTTTAGGAAGAGGGAGCATTCTTCTCAATTCTCAAGTGTTTGTATAAACAAGGAAGTCTACTCATCCACAATTCATGACACCGACGCCTTGCAGGAGAAAATAGTGCAGGCGTACATGAAATCAGGTTTGAAGGCACAAAAGAAAAAAAGTCAGTGGTAGCTTAACTAGCAAAAAATAAGAAAAATTGTTTGTACAGTGTGTTTTGTGCACACTGGCAAAAACGGATAAGAAAACATTTTTGCTGCATATCTGGAATGAAAATGTTACTTTTATTTTGTTTCATTTTCTGTCTATTCAAGTTATTTAACAGCATGACGCACCAAAACCATCAATGCAAATTTTCATGCTTAGATTGTTAATAATCAATAGATCGATAATAGATTGATAATAATCTATCTAAATACAGTAATTTCCATTGATGAGTACACCAATTTTTTCATATCAGTGATCAATTTAGATTTGTTTGAAAAAAATGTATTTCCTGTTCCAAATGTCAGAGAACTGTTTGGAGCTAGGAATTCCTGAGAAATAATATCAGTACAAATGTACATACCGTATATCAAAGCACATAACAATGTAAGGCTCACTTCACAGAGATTGTGATTAATATAGGCAAACATGAATTCTGGACCAGATATACAGTTACCACCACAATGCACTGCTTTCTTCTGAATACCACCGCCTTAGAATAACCTTCAACAATGCACAGTTTATCTCAGGTCTTCAAAAGCACTACCGTAGCCTTTCTGCAGACAAAGTATACGAAATAAGGAAGTATTTTACTCTGCTGTTTGAAAATTAGCCAATAACTCGATTGTGTCCATTCAAGTTGAAAACACACATCATGTAACAAGAGAGGCTTTACGAGTTCTGGGAATGTCAACCTTTCTTCCCCAAGTGAACTTTTGCCCTTTCTCTAGTCACTCAGCACACTATATAAGATTTCCAAACTATTAAACTGTCTTTGTGTAAAATAACAAAAGAAAGCTATTTTTTTCAAACCTCCTCTCCATGTCCCTGTTTGAGGGAGTGAGGAAGGGAGGGAGGGAGGGAGGGACAAGGAGGCAACGATGGCACAACCATTTCTGAAACTGCCAAAAGGGGGAACAAAGGCCCAGATGTGAGAAGATGGTGATTAGGTGTGATCCACCATGGATAAGCGCTCTCTCTCTCTCTCTCTCTCTCTCTGGGCTTCATTCTCTCTCTGGGCTTCATTCTCTCTCTCTCTCTCTGGGCTTCATGCTCTCTCTCTCTGTCTAGGCTTCATTCTCTCTCTTTCTCTCTCTTTCTCTCTCTCTCTCTCTCTCTCTGTGGGTTTCGTGCTCTCTCTCTCTCTACTCATCCACCGTGCACACCACCAGGGCCATGAGGGCAGATAACGCACTTAAGTAAACACACGCACACCAGCATGCATGCATGCGCACGCATAACATGCCGACACTGGCATCGCGACACAATCACAAAGTTGTGCACACTGGTGAATTGTGGCTGTGAATAGATGGGAACGCTTGTGGATAATTATCTTGACTTTCACACACACTACAATGTAATGACTATTGCTATTCAAAAATAATGAATGATCCCACAAGTCAAAACCACATGCATTTTATAAAAATATGAAAATAAATACACTATGAATGTTTCCTCAATGTTCCTTCAATGTTTTTCCCAAAACAAATAACGGAAGCTGTTTTATTACAGGTGCGGAAATTCAATTCTAAGAACGAAAGGTCTGCTGTCGCCGGTCGAGGTTGTTTTTCGTGCGACGAGAAGCAGACATTAAAATGATACGGTGTCAAAGCGTCAGCAGAGAAAAGACCCTGATCTTCTGGGAATCAAGGGGTAGCAAGGGCAGCAGCTTCCCGGGGTAGCCTGTGATGGGAGCGGGGCTTGACTCGGGTTGACCCTCTGGAAGATGGACGTTCCCCTTACCGGGGATGACATGGGCGTCTGGCTCATCATTAGGGCCGGCGGTAAGACTTAATGGCCCAGAAAACTCAGTCAAAGAGCGCGCAGACAGGCAGCCTTTAAACAGGTCACGCCTGGGGGCCCGGCCGGCACTCAACACGCCCGCGGCCCTATGTCATTTATCTGCTGATTTTCTGACCGGTGTTTAAAATTGAGCTGCACTTTACTTACAGCAGGGGAGAGGAAATAAATACAGAGACAGGGAAAGACTCTGTGTGTGTGTGTGTGTGTGTGTGTGTTTTCACGCGCGTGTGGGTTTGGGTGTGTGTGTTTGTGTGTGTGTATGTGTGAATGTGCACAGATATTTTTAAGTCAGCAAATGC
>JAOPJO010000134.1:3275994-3296972 GCA_027123675.1 Molva macrophthalma | reverse complement strand
TGTGTGTGTGTGTGTGTGTGTGTGTGTGTGTGTGTGCGTGCGTGCGTGCGTGCGTGCGTGTGTGTGTGTGTGTGTGTGTCATTCTCCTGCTGAACCTCACCTTTGCGCGAGGCATCTGGGGGGTCCATCTGCAGCGCAAGAATGTCCTCAACACTTCCATACTTCATGACCGAGTTGATGGAAGACAGCGTGTTGACCAGCTCGCTGTTGATCGACCCAAACTGGGTCTGGGGCTGGCCAAAGGCATCGGCCAACTCACTGTAGTTCTCTGCCAGCAGCATCTGCTGCTCGTGCAGCAGCTTCTGGACCCTCTCGATGTAGTGGTCCAGCCCGGCGCCCCCCTGGGACGGGGCCTCCGCTGACACGGCCTGAACCTTAGCCTCCGCGGCCCCCTGATGGCCGCCGTCCGCGTGTTCCGGTGGCTGGGAGGGGCCGCACGCTATATTGCGGGTTTTCGACCCAACCAGGAAGTTGTGGTGAATGCTCGCCGTCCCCACCCCGCAGTCTTTGGTTTTGATGGAGGACGACTGGCCCAGTGTGTCCGCCTCTGTGGAGGTTCCCACAGCGACCGAACGCTTCTTTGCTGCAGTCTGGAGATCTCGTACGAGACCGTCCCCCGCGCCGACCGTCCTAGTTTCGGTTATTATCGTGCTGGTGCGTTTGTCACAAGTCATAAGCGTTGTGTTTGTAAAAGAATCGGCCATGACGGCCGTTTTTGTGTTGGTGGCCTTGCTAGAAACTTCCATATCGGTGCTGGTTTGTCGAGACGTGGACTCGGGAATGACCATGACGCCGTAGTCCAATGTGCTCACAAAGTCAGGGTTGGTTCCTTGAGACACCAACGTTTTGACAGGACTTACATTCACATCTACAGAGCATTCTCCACAGCCAATTGACCTGGACTCCTTAGTCAACTCGGTCAACGTTTTACTTGCGACCAAGTTACCCATCGATTCCTCAGTGTTGACTCCTGCCTCACAGACCTCCACCTCTACGCCCACGCTCTGGTTGCGCGTGTCCACCAGTCCCCCGATGCACTGGTCTTTCACCTCCACTCTCTCACGCACTATCCACTTCTCTATGGGCACCTCGGGCCCTGTGGCGACGCTCTGCACACTGGGCTTGCATGAAACCCCGACTGTTTGGGTGTGTAGACTCTTTGAGGTCATCGCGTTGGCAGTCTCCAGGTGATTACCCACTCCCTGGCTCTGTGTCTGCACCTTTGCTTCTACGCTGGCACTGTACATCTCAGGCCTCGCCATGCAACCTTTGTCCACTTTCTTCTTGTTGGATCCACCCGCTGCCTGCAGCTCCAGCTTGAGTTTGCTCATCTCCATCTGGTGTGTGGTCTCCTTCAGCTGAACCTCAAGGCGGTACACTTGATCCTTGAGGGCCTCGATGGTCTGCTGCTGGAGGTCTAGCTCTTTGTCCGACTCACTGGTCACGCCCAGCATGACCTCAGTCACACCCACCCCGGCAGTGCGGGTGTCCTGCCGCTCTGTCACAACGCCCATATCCCGATAACTGCGTTGTAATGGTTTACTTTGGGTAATGCTGAGGTTGTTCATATTTTCGTCGATGGCAAGTCCAACCGACTGCTGGGGAGTCCGATTCTGCGTAGCAGCCAGCTGGTTTTTCCCGACGTCAGCCCCGGTGTCCTGGGTCTTCTTCTCCAGGGACTGGACTTCTGCAGCAAGGCGCCTGAACTCCTCTAGCTGCTGTAGATTCTGTTCCTTTGCCTCCGGCT
Source organism: Molva macrophthalma (assembly GCA_027123675.1). NCBI lineage: Eukaryota > Metazoa > Chordata > Actinopteri > Gadiformes > Lotidae > Molva > Molva macrophthalma. Next base: position 3,295,225 of record JAOPJO010000134.1, on the reverse strand, counting down.
CCGTGATGTGCAATTCTGCATCCCTCTGCATGGGGTTTCCATGGCTCTCCAACTGCTCAGCACATCCCACGCTGTAGGAGCGCTTGCGGAAGCCCGGGGGGGCCTGGCTCTTTGACTGGGCCGACATTTGCCTTTTCTCCTCCTGCAGAACCGCTATCTTGACCTGCAAGATGGGGATGGTCTTGACCTGCTCCTCCAACTCTTTAAGCTTCTTGAGGGCCACCACCATCTGCTCCCGGATGTGCTGCAGATGTAGCGGGCTGACGTTGGTCACAGGAGTCGTCATGCCCGAGCTCATGGGACTGTGGCGTATGGAGCTTCCCACCGACTGTGGATAGTAGGGGTTGTACTCCCCGTTATGGAGGTGGCCGTTAAGGGCGAGAGGTTGGTGGCCACTCGGGGAGATCTGACTTTGGGCCAGCGAACCGGTGAAGGAAGACAAGGAGCTGCTCGAGCCCATGCCTCCGAAACTGGCGAGGCGACGGCGGGGAACGGCGGGCTCGGCGTGGTGCTGCATGAGCAGACGCTCCTGTTCCAGTCTCCAACGGGTCTCCATCAGGGTCTTCTCTACTTGGGGATTGTGGCGAGGGGTCACCCTTGGGGAAGGAGGTGGCAGGAGCTGCCTGGGCTCCGAGGCGCTCACGCAAGAAGGTTGCGGAGGCGGCTCGTAGGGCGCGACCCGTCTGCCTAGGGTGGGGGTCAGGGTGGGGGTCAGCGGGGGAGCGACCTGGAGCCTGGAGGTGAAGAACACCGGGGACTGCTTGTTGTCGTCACTGTTGGAGGAGGACAGGGAGTCCGTGGAGGTCCATTCGGCGTGAGTGCTGCCCCCGACGGAGCCGCCCCGGGGCACGGCGGCGGGTTTGGCCACTTTGGGCTTCCTGTGAATGCTCAGCTTCTTGATGGTGTTTCCCCTCTCGATGTCGTCCACATACTTGAGGAAGTCCAGGTCCAGCTGATAACCGTACGGGGTTTCAACATAGTAGGGGGCCACAGAAGCTTTCTCCTCCTCTGCGCTTGGGCAACCCTGGCCTCTTTCTGCAGAGAAGACAAAAAGTAAAAAAAAAAAAAAAGGTATGATCAATAACAACAACAACAACTGAAGTACCATTTTAACCGAGTATTATGGGATTGCTCAGCCACACACACATTGTCCTATTTGCCTTTGCGTGTACAAACACGACTCGGGTGTTTGAAATGCCTCTGCTGTAAAAGCAAGAGCAGTCATAGTTTTGGCACAGGACCTAGGAAGCTAGCCAGGTAAATGAACAATTGTAAACATCATAGTAAATCAAATATGTTAAAAGAAAAAATGAAGGAATATCGATGAACTCAATTATACACATTTTGAATGTAGCCCTGAAAAATGACTACAAACTAAATTAGATCATGAAGTATTTGTGACAAACTGGCAGAAAACCTGCATATCCCTTATTTGTTTACTGATCATAGATAAGGTAGAACCAGAGCTCGAGGTCAGACTGGACAGTAGAAAACAAACTTGAGTCATTATTTTCTAGTCCAAATTCCAGAACAACAATTTCGATATTATTCAAAATATTCAAAATGAAAAACCAATAGGCGCAGGTAAAAAAATGATTTTAAATAGTAAAGATAAGTTGTAAATCAGAAAAATGTACAAGGTAAAATAAGCAAGCAAGGTAAGGCAGGTAATAAAATGTAAACCAAAGCTGCCTTAACTACAAATCCCTTGTATCAAGTTAAATGCTTAAAATTATTTAAGTCTACCTTTTACCTAAACATTTTTTTATAAAACAACGATTCAACTATCCAGGACTTTGGGGGATGGTAAACGCACACCGTTCTTGCTAAATACAGAGCTCCTTGTTCTTGGTATGTCTGGAACTCTGACCAACTAAAACAAATATGCGGCTGAGATGAAGAACCCTGCTTTTACTTTCCAGAACACCGAGCTCTGTCAATGGTTCCAGTCAATCCCTTCCATTCACTTCAAAACAATAGAAGGAATTACACTGCTAAGCGTGCTGCTAAAGCCCTGCTGCCTTGTTGTTAAAGCTTTACTTACCCCTGGTGAAATATCTCACTCTTGTTCCCTTTTTTCCTACGCCCACTCTGTTCAGTGTTGGAAGACCGGCTATAATAGCAACAGGCTGCAAGCGCTAGAGAGAGCAAGAGAACTGCCCTCTCCTCAGTCAGTCCACACACTCTCGCTCAATCCCCACTCCATAAGGGGGAAAAAAAAAACTCCACTATTGGTGTAAAGTTAGCCAAGCACGGCTCAGGCGAACCATTGGCCGAGTGCCTCCTCCAATTGCGTGCAGCCTTTGGTCAGGCACTTCCCAATCCAAACAGAAGCCCTGTTATTCAATATGAGGCAGATGACAATAACGGTATTCTTTAACATGGGATAGAGGTCAACGTTTTTTTATGATTTAATAAAATCATTGCTTTTCAAAATAAATGCACCGGGCTAATGGATTATTAGAAATGAAATAAGACATTTTAAAAAGGGTTACTCAAACCAAACTCTGCTCATCAAACAAAAACATGTTGTCCAATCTTCTACAAGTACTAAATTGAAAGAGTAATAATCCCTTTTTTTCCTCCTAGGCAAAACATTGTCTGTATTCATATTCCGTCCCAGGTACTATGCAGCTATTCAGGTTTGAGGGCTCCCCAGGAATAAGTTTACCAGAACACTACAGCAGCCATGTGATTAAAACAGTGACAGGCAGCGCTTTGGTACCGGGACCACGAAGACCCTTAACAGCTGAACAGTGACCTCATCACTGTGTGTCAACGGAAGGGGTCCCACTCGTGTGACATGGAGCCAACACTGACAGTCAAGAGACCTGGAGCCGTTCCAACTATCAACAGCTGTTACATTGTCGATTTGACAGAGATGACACAATACTTCTAGCGTGCTACAAGGCAACACAATGTCTGGGAGTCATGTTTCAGTGGACTCCTTAGATGAGATGTTAACACGCCGATAATGTTTATCTCGACAGCATACAAAAGGGAGTAATCAAACAAGCCTACCACCGTCCTGGACCGAAAAAGTAGGACAGTGCCGTTTACATGCAAGCTGCCCTGTCCATTAGTGTTTGTGAGTTATTAAAGACAAAAGGGTTGAGGTCATTTATTGGAAAAACGAAACAAAAACCTATATCTAAACTGTCTTTATTGTTCCACAAGGGATGAGGGAATTGTCTGACTGCGGAATGTAGAATGGCAGAGCTCAACATTACGTCAGTGTCAAGCTAACAACTGAAAATACTTATTCCAAATTTAGCTCATAGACTTCCAATCCTGCCCATGTTTTGGTTTCAGCTAAACAATTAATGCATTTGAGTCATGAATGCTGAGTGAACCAAGATAAATGGACTGTGTACCCATTTATGTAAAATATGTATTTGTTAAAAAATATATATACATCTTATCTGGCCCAAACTTTCAAATAGATCATGCATCAGCCATCTTTCAGGAATTCTCTTTTGACATCTGATTAAAATGAGAACAATAACGTTGCTTGAATTGCAGTTTTGACTAACCCAACAAAACACAATTAATTATATTATTCTAAGAACATTTCCTGTGCTTCTACTGAAAATAACATGCAGATGGCCATGTAAGGCCTTGAATCATTTGAACAAAAGGAAACAAAATCGTGGGCATGACTTGCACCAAATCTGGTTTCATAAAAGTTTAAATTTAGAGCTGGCTCAGGCCTTTATATGATCCATTGCTGGCCTTGAATACAGAATGGAGTAAATACGATATAGTTTCCCTATTTGCAAATCAGCTCAAGGAGAGCTATGCCTGTGCAGAACAATAAACAGGGTTCAAAATAACTAATCCAATACATCTAGCTTGCTTTGAAGCACCACCAGATATTGAACAACGTCAACGGTATCAAAGCTGAACCAAAGGTCAACTTGTAGTTTGGCATCTCGGCGGTTTTTCTGATGCAAGAAACAAAACTATGAATATCTTGCATTAGCTCATAACAGAGGACTACTCTAATCTGGTAATTAACTGTGCATAGGGTTGAATGTGGATGCCCCTTTTTGGCTAAATAGCTAAACATCTGATCCCTTCTTCACACTGAAAACACGTAAACTATGGACAGACAAGCATTTCCCTTCTCAAAACGCGGGAAGAAAATGCGAAACAATGAGAAAAGTAAGGTTGCACATTCCTGGTCTCTTTCTATTTTATTTAAATGGTTCCATAGAAAACACCGGAAGGTGGAAAATGATAAGGCTGCCCAAGAAACAACAATATACTTCAACTTCCCTAGCAAACTCCCAGGTCATTTCCAGAGGCTCTTGCCAAATTCAACATCTCTACACCATGACACACAAGCTCCAGCTGGGAAGGATATGCCTTCATAAAAGGTTTCCTCCCAAAAATGTTTTGATGAAAACAAGTTATCAGGAATAATGTGCATGTTTGCACTAGCAAATCAAACACAAAACAGCAATCTTACCCATTTATATCCTATAAAAGGCAAGAACAGTAAACAATATGGACACAGCAGTGTACATGATTAGGAAAATCAGGAAGAGCATTAGAATAACAAATGATTGATGTGGAGATGTAAATAACGGTCACGGTGCAGAGTGCAGGGTACAAAGAGGAGTATGTTTACTTTAACACATGAACAGACTGACTGGTTAACATGTCCTTTCAGGGAAACCAAGCAGGTAGTTTAAGGCAATTTGTATTTTTCAGCCTTAGTCCCAACACTAGTTAGTGGGGGGTTAGTGTGGGGTTAAAAGCAAGACGCTACCATTTTTAACAAAACTTAACATTTCAAACCATTTCAATTCTTTTTTTTAGATTGAACAAGGTGTACAAGCTGAGGCTAAATAAGTCAAGCTTACCAACCTAGATCTTCATTCAAGCATGCAATGACTATTTATTAATGAACTGTTATGAATCAAGTCCAATGGGGGAGACCAGTGCATGAAGTAATACAATCTATACATTTATAAATGGACACCGTTCTCATCCTTTTTGATACACTCTTGTATAAACACAGAATCCTCCAGTACTAGGGTTTCATTGGTGTCAGGGAGTCTGCTGAGACAACAATGTCCCGTGGTTTTGAATAAATTCTATGGACTGAACCCTCTTTGGTATTGATAAAGTACTCTGGGCACAGTGGTACCAGCTAGGTCTGAAAGAAAGCCTTTTAATTAGAACCACTTTTAATTATTGTGCGAGAAGAGCCAATGTTCTTTATTGTGAAATTGATTGGGTTTAAGCTATAAGCAAAGGGGACTGTTGCCGTAGCACATACAATACTGATTAACTCAAAAATCGTATGACATATAATGTGCAACATAAATGTATGCAGGCAAATACTAAAAGCCATGTTAGATCACAAAATAATCTACGCTTCCCTCATCCCTGTTGGCATATTTTCTAAGAATTCAGAGGGGCGAACGAAATGCATCACCCCACAGTGTTATTGCTGGCAGACGCAAACTAGACTGTATGCATGCTAAAATCATCCATTCGACTGCATACCATGCAGGATTTGGATGAAAAAAAAAAACAGCTCTCTAATGTTTGCCTGACAGGAATGCGAGACGTCTGCAGGTGTGTGTTCTGTGGTCCCCTCGGACTGACAGTTTATTTCACACTAAAGTGTGGAAATCTTCCCTTAACACCAGTGCATACACACAGTGCACTGCACAATGGTTCACCAAAACCACAGGAGAAAAACAACATAGAAACGACAGTTTAACATCTTGCGCGTCTCTAAAATGCTACATTGCCTAGGCATCTGGTTCGACAAGCATGGCACCAAATGGCCTGTAACAAAGAGTGGGGTCTGACGCGGCCTGCTGTGTGTTCCCTTACTAAACTTCATCGGGACTGTCAATTTAAAAAAGGGCCCAGAGTGGACAAATTGTATGCTGAAAAAAGTTTTCAACTTCGGATATCGTCTCCTGTGCTTTATAAAATCAAACACAGATGCTACCAATGTCCATGTCATTTATTACAATTATACTGAGGCGGCTTTCAGTCCATGAGACAAGCAACAATTGGGCAAAGGATGACTTGCCAAATACTTCTAATATAGGCATGGCCCTGGACACATAATCCACATTAGCTCCTTTGTATCCTCTATCCTAGATAGTCAGTACAGACTATTACTACTAAGTATTTCACTAGTCATGTTCCAACATGACAGAGTCAGTGTGAGGCAGTGGGTCAGTGCAAGGCAAGTGAACGTGCATACGTGTGCATACATAAGCATATTGTGAAAATACATAAATAATAAAGCAAATTGTAGTGTTGACCCAGAAAATTCTTTACATAATCTTGTTAAAAAAAAACCAATATGTTTAAATTCGATAAATGAAAAAAGGAGGAGTGCAGATTTAAAATGCTGTACATGCATGATAATAAGACAATAACATAAATACAGATCTGGGTATTTCACAATACCACAAAATGGATAAAGAAAAGGGGTTAGTTACCTGGGCCATTGCCATTCACGTGCATGGTCTGAGCCATGGCTGCAGCTGTGTTCTGTTTGTCCCACAACAAAGACTTATTGGGGTCATGCAACTGCCATGCATCAAGTCCAGCTTACCATGCAACCTGTCAACAGAGACAAAAAACATGGTTTAAGCATACACTCGCAAATATGAGGGTTAGTCGAAAGGAGCAAACTTCCAAACGCATTATGTCAAGCCATTGGAACATTTGATTTATAAAACCCATTTATTTGAATCAATTTCCAATATTCGCCTTTGGCAACAACTCAAAATATGTTCAGGAACCCATTTTGTCAGACTTCACTACATATGAAAGGTCTCCGTCTTGTGTTCATTCCTCAGAACAAGGTCCTTTTCTTTAAGGTGAAGCCCACTTTAGGAGCTGACCCCTGCAGTTTCGCAGGTGTTCTGGCATCGGACATTCATGAGAATAGGAGGTCTTGTGTAGCCTTGCTTAGCCTTCATCAATGGATACATTATGAGGAGCACAAAGAGCTTTTCTCTTCTAAAGAAAGACGCCAAGAGTGCAGAAAAAAAGTCAGACATAACACGGAGGGTCAACTATAAATGACCATGATGATTCAGGAACAGAATTCAATGCATCCCTAATTCTAAGCCAAGCCAGGCCAGGCGTTCCGACAGTACAACAAGGACTCAAAATTATAATAAGGACGGAGATAATGTTGACAACTTACTTTTAGCCTGTATGCCCAAACAAGAATTATCTCCAGAGCCAATCTCAAAAGGAACATTGTGTTCAGAGAGACAACTTTGTCAAACAGCTGAAATGCATTGTTTGTCAGCTGATCAACATATATCATCAATCGAGCGGACATCTGAGTGGCAGGAGAGGGGACACGGGACACGCATCATACGCTTCAAGCGTTAAGAACAGCAGAAGGTTCGATGCTAAGCAGAGTTGTTTGGCTGCAAGGTCCAAAATAGGAAGTGGCGCCATGATGTGAGGACGCAGTTAAATCTTGCCTGTCCGTCCCCCCTCTCCAGGCCCATTATAGCTCAGATAGGCAGGGTAGAGAGACTAGTGCCACTCATTAGGGAGCTGGCTCAGGCATTCTTACCTCCAAATAGGCCAAGTCAAACTGTGTGGAGGTATATTTATATTATATGAGTAAGCCAGTTATAGAACAAACTTGCCTCTGATTGTCCTGTCACCTTTATTTGTACAATATATGCAAAGTCCAAGGTATTAAGGATAATTCCTTTAACCTGCAGTACCAACAAATAAAAATCTACGTTTCAATATAAAATGGAAGCCATTATTCTATTATTATTGTCACTTGCATCTCACAGACTCAAAAGACTGACCGAAAACAACAACCAAAAACTACCCTGGTCTACTTGCATTAAAGATAGCCTACCAAACTCATCAGCTCAGCAATACAAAAACAAAACCTTGCAGGAGGGCAATGGGACCGAGGTGCTTACCTGTAACTCTCATTCTAGCTTCCTCTATCAGGATGCAGGTAGCACGAGCAAGTTAATCCACATGCTCCCGGCAACTGGCCTATGTGCCAGCCATCCTGAACATAAGAGACAGGGATGGGTTACGAAGCTAAGATTAGCCGACTTCCTCAGATGACAGCCAAACGATCTGTGTACTATAAGAGGAAACGGGGCTTTAGGCCTCTTCACCAGCACCTCCCCTAGGGCCCCCAGGTAAAGTGCACAGCCGACTGGGACCAATCCCATGGTCAATCTTTAATCTGGTGACCTTCAAGTCATGGTTTACAAAACAAGAGCTTGAGGCAAGGAGTTACTTACATTACCATAGCATATGAAATCATTAATCCATTTTACTGAATGAGATCTAGTCATAGGGCAAACAAAGAAAAACTGAAATCTGCAAAACTAATGTGGAATAGACTAAAATTAAAAAGTGAATGATTTGAAGTGCCACACAAGCATTAACAACTCATACCTTTAACATAGCAACACCAAACCACCACTCAGCATTGTTGACCTTTCTTTAGAATAAACTGCATATTCTACTACATTTGATCATAAAATATTTGAAAAGAACTGATAACTCACCCAATGTCACTATGTGTAAGGAGAAAAAACACGGGACGGAACAGGCCAGTCCTTTTCAAAGACATGCAAGGATTGAAATATGTTACTGTTGTGAGCTGACACATAAACCAGAACAACTCGTTTAGTTCCTTCTCAGGATCTATATATCAAACATGCCATGTGGCTCCTGCCTACAATGAGACGAGACCTACAGGTGCACGACCTTGATCTACATTGGATTCCCTATGACCGGGGTGTGAATCTACTGTCAAAAGAGTGGGTCGATTCATGAATGGCGTGACTTAAGTCGAGACACACGCGCATACACACAAATGAAAACGGCCTTGTACCAATGCTGTTGCATGACAATGCAACGACTTCAAACCTTTCCACTCGTACAAATAAACACAATGAAAGACGACAGCACAGACTGCGGTCAACAAAACGCAGCAACGGATTCACATTTTCCACTGCCAACGCACTGGAAGTACAGGCCTAAATTGTGTGTGTCGCCAGTCAAGAGCCTGATTACCAAAGCTAGCATGGGCAATAAAAGGACTGGAACCCACTGTGTTAAATATTCAGCAGGGTTACTTTTCCCCAATAAAAAAAGACTTGCTCTATGGTTAATGGGGGGGAAATAGGTTAACTGTTGCTCTGAAAACATCAGCTGCAGTTTAAGATTGTAGTCAGGATGTGAAGAGGGAGGCATTTAGGCTTTGTTGCGCAAGTGGGGACAGTGGGGAGGCAGGAGGGGGCGGGGCAGTGGCGTGGTGGTGTTATTTGCATGCATGCAAGAATTTAGGCTTGAGCAGAAAGCACAAGTGAGTCGCTGCAGTGCAGGGGCTACTTGTTGGCTTAGCCTGGCATCTGGCCCTCATTAGGGCCGTAGCCTTTGAAGACCTGGAGGAGAAGCTGCCGGTCTTCAGTGTGGAGTGCAGGGGTGAGAGCTTGGACACCTGTGGACTAACATTCACTCGCTGTTTTCCAGTGCTAGCCTCTAGCCACTGCATTAATCCCAGCTTGGGCTAGCCGACGGTGTGCGTCCCTTTGATGTCCCGGTTGAACCTGCTGAGTTCAAACCCCCAGATTGAAAGCCCATCTGAAAGGCTCTGTAATCGTGCGTGTGCAAGTGTGTGTGCATGCGTGCGTGTCAGAGGACTGTATTCAGAAGATCCACATCATGCGCACAGACCCAAGAGGCCTGGGGAGGTACCATAACTCATGTGCGCAGGAGGTTTCCTAACAAGGCCCTAATTGCACCTCAATACAGAATATTTAGTATATGCAGATGAGATCCTCTTAAAAAACAGAACCCAGTCCCCCGTCATGCGTAGTGCTGACGGTAGTGCTGTAAATCTGATTTACAGCACTACACCACAACGTCTTGCACAATCACGTTCCGCTTCATGTCCCGTCTCACATTCCATCCTGGGCTAAGCTTTGGACAAGCTAGTGTAGCATGCAGTAAACTCCCATCTTTTACCATTTATCATTCAGAATGTGATCATGATACATGTTTTACACAAAAAATACTTAATTTCTACGGTGGCGCCTAGCCCTTAAATTCCTATCCTATCCTTCATTGAAAGTAGATCCTTGTTATTTCAGGTTGGAGCTTGGCTCTTGTTAAACATCCAAGCTTAAATTTAGTTCTGGAACAAGGCTTGAAATGACAGAGTAGCGGACTGGGCTGTGGTGGGCACATGTGAAGCAGATGTAGTTATCAAAATCTGCACAGTCAACTACATTCTGCCATCTTAACCACACATCACACTACTTTAGAGTCTTCCTTTTGCTTCAGAAGGCATACATACAAAACCATCTTGTTGTGGATAGTGGTGGCTGGAGTGTTTGACTACAGTGCCTTGAGCTTTGGCATGTGCTTCAGCTGGTTAACTACAGTGCATGGCTGATTCAAGAGCTTCGCCCCTGAGCCTCTCCTTTTTTGCCTTGTTTTTATGCAAAACGGATTCTTGCTCTTGATTAGGCCCACTTCCTATTAGTGTGGGAAAGCTCTTTGAGAACAGGTTGAAATACAAAAACAAAGCTTTCATCACAAAAGGGTATGGAAGTTTGAGGTTTAATAAAAAATAACTAAACTGAAAAAACAAATATGTGCAAGGATTATGTAAGAAAGTGCATGCAATGAAACTAAATGCATGCTTTTGCTTTCAGAAGAGTGCTTGTTATGCAACACATTTTAATCCATCTTAAATATAACTTTGGAGTACAAATAAAGGTTCAATTTTAAATCCACTTGTAAAAAGAAACCAGCCTTAAAAGTGAACGGTCACAGGATGAAAATGAAAAACCTCCCTTTATTCCAGTTTGTAAAGTTAATCTCTGAATACGCAACCCGTCCCACAGTCAAACACAAAAATAGAAGCCGCTGGTAAAATTCAAGTTGCAGGATTCCAGAAAGACTCGTAGGCATGGCTATGATTAGTGTGGCAGATGATTTATCCTGTTGGATAGCATCCTACGGAGAGAATACAGGGGTAAGGAGGTGGAGAGGCAGGGTAGGATTCTGGCAGGGGGCTCGCCATCTGGCAACATGCTCACAGCACTATGAGAGAAAACAGTAACCAGGTGACTTCCAGCTATTCCTACTAAAACATTATGGAACATTCCAGAAGTTTAGATCTTTATTAGAGGTCCATGGTATTAAAATCAAAGACTGCTTAGTCTCTAAAACTACGTTGGTTGTTAAGAAAATGATTAAATGCATCGTTTTAAAAACAAGCCAAACCTAGATCAATGACTAGAGCTAGTCTCTCCTCTTACAGAGCGAAAGCCCCCCCAACTCTTTCAGGTGACAATACTGCCCCCTTGGGGCCAAACAACTTTAAATCCACAATAAACTATGAAAAAAACACCACTAGAACACAACTCTAACATCCATCAATCAATTTGCCTGTACTGGCTTGCACTTCTACTCCACAATAGAAGCTTTGGCAAATAGACGATTCAATTTGAACACTTTCAAAACTGGTGATATCAAATGAAAAAAAAAAGAAAAAAAAAAAGGGATATCAAAAGAGTTGCCAACATTATAAATCTAAACTGTTATTTTCCTTTTTAATACTTACATTGAGCAGTTAGTTAATTCAGATGACAGAGGCAAATTACAGATCTTATTTTGTGATACATGTTTATATTTTGGAGCTCGATTTCTAAAATGAAGTTTGTTTTGTAAATCAGCAGAGGAATGCACATCTAGTGACCTTGCATTTATCTTACCGGTGTTTTCATTTTATCATGGTCCTTTAAAAGCTCCGTTCCCTCTTCTCAGCATAGACATCCGCTGGGCTACCACCCTTCGTCACTCTGGCCTGAGCTATTTCTGAGCCTCTAAAGTTTCCCCTCTTGTAAACGGGGATAAGCGGCTCTTGTGACCCCATACTTTATTCTCCCAACTTGGGCTTTGTCATCCTGCTCCACTGTGGTATCTGCTCCCACTCCCTCCCCTGCACACCCCCACCGGGCCGGCACTTGACCAAGGACAGGCTGGAGCCACTTGTTTGTTTAGTGCTTCAGCATAGCCAGCAAGACTGGGGGCCCCCCAGAGGACATTGGATGATGGGGCCCTCAACTACACACTGAGGGGGTTTTTTTCTGTTGCAAAATAATATGCAATACAGGGTACATAGCAGATAATCGGGCAGGAATGAAATGTTAAAGTATTACTGGAGTTTTTACGGAAAAAATATATAATCTCCAGTATTGTTGTTACGCTTCTAATCTACTGCTAAGAAAAATTCCTCCCACAAAGTTAAAAACCAAATGAAAACCAAGCCAACCTGACGATGTCACTGGGTAGCATGATGAGCTCCAACACAGGGGCCAGTCAATCCAAGTGCGCTCATTTCCCTGTTGTTCCCTTCTCAAAAGAGAAAATTCTCAGTTTTAAGTGCTGCCGTGTTCGCCTTTGTGCCAAGCAAGACCACTGTGCTGACCTTTTGGAGATGGACCAATGGGATGCAGAGGCCCGTCCTCTTGTGGCCCATTGGCCCCCCGACAGTCCAGCCAAACAATAAAAAAACAAGCTAATTAAACTGATGACAGCTGGCTTGGGTTGGGGTAGGGTAGGGTTAAAGGGGGGCATGTTAGTTATTAACAAAGCAAAAGTGTTGGGACTGGTTTGGAATTAAATTGTAAGAAGGGGTGAAGGACCTCATTTCAACATGGGTAAATCACAAAGACGTTTGAGGAGCTGTTGAAAGATGTTAAACATTGATTAAAAAGTAGATTTTAGTGTTTCCACACATGGCTTCCTGCAACCTATTCCTATTTGATAGCCACTAAGGCTTTTTGTTGCATTGAATACTCGCCTTTATGACACAAAACTGACTGCAAGCTTTGAATAGTTTTGCATCGATCAGTGCAGAAACAGGGTCATAGGTGTCAACAGTACTTGTAGCAAAAAATGAAACAATACAGATATTTTAACAAGCATATAAACTTTTATAAGTGTTTGTAAAGTCGCTCTTGGGAGGAATTTTTGGAGCTGCAATAACATTTTAAAGCTCATCTCTCAGGAATTCACTTGTCAATGTCTAGCCTGTCCAAACTAGGGTCACAAATTAACAAGGTCTCAGGCCAAACAATCAACAGGAACACAAAAAAAATAGTTTAACTGGAAAATGCGAAGGGCAAAAATATGAGTCCGTAAAACCGAGTTTTTGTCCTTCGTGGGATACCATACCTTGTCAGAATGAATGCCTTTGGTCTTGCATTTGTATCTAGGACTGGCCTTCACCACTATACCATAGGTAAGCAACATCACACTATACATGCGCTAAATAAATGAGAGACGGCGTAAAAGCTTAAAATAAATTAGTTTAGGGTTGGCTTGCTTCATGAGCAGCATCAGGCCATTAGGGGACCTCCATAAAATGAGTTCTCTGATAGTGCCGTTTTTTGTTTGTTTTTACTATGGGTTGTAATTCCAGAGTGCCCAGGGTCCCCAGGCGTGGGACAATGGGGAGGCGGCCACTAGGGAGTGGAAACACACACCTCCCTGAGTCTTTCAACCACAAGATGAGCAACCCCCAGCTTCATAAATGATGGGACACAGCATTTTCCATTAATTAAATTAAAAAGGAGAAAAATGAAAAAAAAAAAAAAAATCAACTAAGAAGGACAATCAGAAGCTAGTGCAAGTGCCATGTATCGGTTATTTAAGACAAAACAGACAAAATGGAAATTAAGGAAATTGGACGCATTGCCCTGCTCTCGGGTTATCGCAGAGCGATAAACGTTGACCAACAAATATATTCATGTCCATCTGTTGCGCATCTTGTCCCCAGCTGGCCTACGCTAGCTTGGGTCGCTACCTTGGTGTACCCTCTGCTTGGCCTCATTATTTATCCGGGAGAGGGAAAAGCAGTGCAGGGCTTAATAAGTGACATCAGAGCGTTGTAATATCTGCTTAACCGCCAAATGCAGTTTGTCATCAGGGATATCAAACACGGTAATCAGAAGAACTAACCGTTATCGAGTCCCCCGCGCCCTTATCTTGAAAACGATAGAGAGGCCCAAAAGCAAACCAAAGCGGTTCCGCTCTCCGTTTGTACAGCAGTGCAGTTAAACCCACTGTTGAGACTGCCTTGCAAAGGAGTGCTTCAAGGGAACACAAGGTCAACGACATCTGCTGTATCACATTATTCCAATGAACAGAATTGAGCAAAATGAAGCAAGCAAAGACTTTAATTTACTTGGTAACCACTCTAAATACTGGCCATTTTCCTTCTCTTTTCCTCACTTAACATTTTAGAGGGTCCCTTTTTTCTGTTGAAGGAGAAGCGCCTCAACGGGGGGAACTCAGGATGCACTTGAGCATGTGAAAGAAGAGAAAGAAAAGTGGTCAAGAGGGAGAGAGAGAGGTACAGGGCGCAGAGTAATCCCATTAGGGTGGCAGCAAAACTATTTGTTCCACCAAGATGGAGGGAGAATGAGAGAGAAAGAGACAGAAGAGAAAGAGACGGAAGAGAGAAGAGAGAGGATAGAGGCAGGAAGAAGAAGAATGAATCTGACAACCGGCCAGACCAGAGAGGGGGGGGCGACAGCAGGAGTCTGCTCTCCATAGATTGGCCCTCATTGATGTGGAGGGGGGAGCTGAGGTCGGAGCCTGATCCTCAGGGAGTGGACCCTTCTCCTCTCCTGTTCCAGTCAGTCACTCCCTGGACACGGAGGCCCCCCCTCCCAGCTCTCCACACTGATGGGGCCTCCAGAGGCTGCCCACACAAGCCACCCGCTCTCCACTCGGGGAACAATTCAACATCAAATTTGAAATTCTAATTGATCTATATTGACAAACATGAGTGAGGAAGTGAGGTGGTGGTCAGGGGGGTGGGTGGGGGTGTTAAGAACAAAAGGGGAAAGTGTGGAAGAAGAGGATGGTGGAGGTTTTAGTAGCACATCAAGCTCACCATGCCTAATTAACGAATAGCAATAACCATGTACTAATATAGCAATGACTATACGACGTGTCGCTAAGGAGGAGGCCAGAGACCCCTGCATCACACTCAAACAAAACAGAAATCTGATTAACAGAGATTAAGAGAATGCTATGACGAATCTGCTGACTCGAGAAGCTTTAGCGGCTTTTGGGACCAACCCCGGGCCACCCCCACCTCCGCCCACAATCCAGGAAAACAAATGCTGGAAAAAAACGTCCGCTTGTCTGTGTGGATGTACTCACAGAAATATGTTTATCAAACATAAACCTCAGACAGGAAACACAGCCAATGGGCGCGTGTCTGGGCCCCGAGCGCCGCCCTGGTTGACAGGGCGACGGACAGATGGGTGTCTGCCAAGAATGCCCACGGCAACAAAGAAATTCACTGTCTGTTATTTTGCAGCGAGAAACATGGAGATTCATGGAGATTCAAATAGCTCCACTTTTTTTTCCCCCCTAGTTGCAAAAGGACAGGGTACACACGTCTTCTAAACCCACAGACAACCAGCAATGTTGAATGCAGGAGGGTGCAATTACAATTGCACCCTCCTGCATTCATTATAGCATTCGTATGATAGCAATGCTATCATACGACCAGCAACATTTTATTTCCATTCAGAGATTACGTGTGAAATTTGAAATGAAAGTCGAACACTGGAAAAAAATATAAAAACAACAACATAAACATAGTTGTGTTAAGGGTTGACCTTAGCAATGACTTCCAGGTCAACCTTTTCATGACACTGCCCTGGGTTAGCATCCGGAGGGCCATAGGCTAAGCCAACAGTAGCATGCCTTCATTAGGTATAATGCAGGGCATTGTGTTGGAAGAGGAGAGGGCAGAGGGGGGGTTGGGTGCTTGGTCCCAGTAGGAGTCATTTGTCTTACAATAGCATCAGCATTCCACTGGAAACTCTGTGGCTGAATGACAGCAGCACTCAGTTTAATGTAGGGAGACCGCCACTTCCACCAAAATAGAGGGATTAACTCCAATAGGGACATTCTGGGAATTTGGGAAGTTTCGGTTTTATAGTCAGCAACCCTACTTTGTTTTTTTACATTTTCCATTTAGTACAAAATACTTAAGATTCATTAATCATTCATCAAAACTTTAGTATTGTAGAATGCTTATTATTTGTATGTGTTTTTCAACCATGCCTTACTCATACCTCAACTGATCACTATACATTTTTGAGCCATATAAGACATAAAACCCTATCTCTTCAATTTAGCATTTTATAAGACAACTTAAAAGCTTTTGATTAGCATTGTATCCTTGTATCCGCTGCTTTCTCTGCTGATTTAAATGTATTGATCATTATGCTTTACTTTTCATTTGTAATCTGCTGTTCCTTTTCTTTTTTGCACTGTGTTGTACAGCAATTTGAGCTGCATTCTTATGTCTGAAAGGTGCTCTATAAATAAAGCTTGGACTATAGTTACTACTATTAATTCTTACTCATTTAAAAAGGTTCAAAGACATTAGCTTTCCAGTTTGTATGCTATAGTTTGGTTGTGCCATGGACATGGCCATGACACATTGCATGCTGTGACATCTTTTACTAGATCAGTGTTTGACAAGATGAGCCACTTCATTGTGAACTCTGACATAAGTACTCCTGATAATTGCTAATGCATAATAAGGACATATGGCTATCCATGAGCAAATATTGACTTGCATAGCAACCAGTTTCCTATTTCACTGGTGCAGTCGGAAGGAACAATTTGGAGGCCATTTGCCTGTAGAAAGTATGGCCACCACAGATCTTACTGACTATGCAAAACAAGACAAAGCAGGAGAGAATGAACATGCAACCTTTTTCACTAAACACAGATGGAGAGAACATTTAGCATTTTGTGCTTTATATTAAATTGGATGAACATTCTTATCAGGATTAACAGTCAATACAAAATGTATATTGATTAAGTAAAATGTCTACAACAAAGCTGCGTCTAATAGCCTGTGACAGGGCCACAGGAGTGGATGGAAAATAGTAATAATATGTTCAGTATGTTCACAATTTTACACGCCCACAATTTGCATAAACAAAAGCCGGTTGTAGACTTAGACATGACAACTACCTACACATTATGTTCCCACTGTCAAAGGGAACATGCCTATCATTTTAGAAACGGCATGTTTCTGGGATGATCCATCAGGGTAGAAATATGGAGGGTAGCAAAATAATATAGCCAAGACGACAAGTAGCAGAATTGTCAACAGGTTTTCAAATATTTTGACTGCTGGTTCTAACAAGAAAAGCAATAACATACTCAGCATCACCTGAGACAGCAGAAGGCCACGGAAAGCTTCATCTACCGCCCGTTTGCTGTTAAAAGAACTAAACTAGAAACTAGGCCGACCATGTACGTCTACATTTAATATATTATTTATTTATAGTTGTGACGTAAAATACCCCATCCTAGAATCAACACAGCAGATAAGCCTGTTAAAAAATATAAAACAAAGTCTCCTTTTCCCGCCCCTAGCACCAGTGGGGATATAAGGCTATAGGTGCGGAGCCTCTGGCGATCGTTGCCGTGGCGATGTGCACCTCACTTTGTTGGGAGTGAAACCCGAGGAGGGCCAGCCGGCCATTATCAGGCCGAGTTCACCGCAGCCACGCAGCGAGGCATGGACTTGCGTCGTCAAACACTGTGGGCAGTAGGCACGGTTCACTGGCTGGGGAAAAGGTCCCGTCTGAACACGCCCACTTTCATCAACTATCTCGCCATCACCTGCCTGGATGGGGTGATGGGTTTGGTAGAAGGCTAGTGAAGTGTTTTCCGTCAATAAAAAAATTAAAACAAAATGCATTTTGAGCAGAAAGTGTGTTGCAATTTCAAATGGTTTTAAAAGTATGGTAGCAATTAGTAAATTACCTGCCTGTTTAGCTTACAAAGCACAATACAATTGCAAATGGTAGCCATTTGTAGCAAGCATCAATCATCCATTGGTGTTTGATGAAAATCCAAAAAAGCACCACTAGCCTCAACACTTGTTGCTGCAGAGATCAGTGGAACATGAAAGGCACCAAAGTGTGAGCA
The DNA here is from genome assembly GCA_027123675.1 of Molva macrophthalma. Taxonomy (NCBI): domain Eukaryota; kingdom Metazoa; phylum Chordata; class Actinopteri; order Gadiformes; family Lotidae; genus Molva; species Molva macrophthalma. Next base: position 3,277,186 of record JAOPJO010000134.1, on the reverse strand, counting down.
GAAGAAGCCGGGGTCTTCTGTGGAGACGGAGCCACATTAAAAACATTTGCCATGTGGTGCTCAGACAGCAGGCCTTCATGTGAAGGGAACATTTTAACTGGATCAGATAAAAGATCAATGGTTTCACCACCGAGCCAATCTTTACTGTAAACAAAATCTGCACAGAACACAAGAGGAAACAATTTACTAGCCGAGCTCAACAGCTTACTGAAAGCTCCCAACCTTCTTCATGTTTGTACATTCAAACCTAGTTTAAAAGAGAGGGCCATCTGGCCAGCCTTGATGGTTTAAAGCAAACATTTAAAAAGATTGTTAGACCTCATTATTAAGCCTTAGACGGCACACTTTGGAATGTACAAAAAACAATCTAAACAAAAGATGTCGATATCCCTCATGGTCTGTGGCGATGTCATTGCTCAGAAAACCAACTAACTGATGGAGATTGAGACCAACTTTGCGAATCTATATCAAGGCAGCGTTATGGCTGGGCCATTTAAACCATTATATATAAAACCGCCAAAACGTTTTGCCAAAGATTTAGTAAGCTTCAAAGCAACCACTGCAGTATACAACATTAAGACTAATCAGCACTAACCACCAATTGCTCCAGAACACACCAACCTGCAGGCCTCACCCGTGTTTCCCTGCCTCCCAACAACTAGCCTTAGCACAGAGCTAAGCTGCTCTTTTTGCAACAATACCATACAATAACATGACAATTGAGAGTGACGGAGCAGCTAGGATGTCTTAGCTTTTTGATGGCAAGATGTGTTACCATTCATCCCCTCTTGTCTTACAACACAATGCCATGAATAACCATGAATAATACCAAACACTAACCACAAACATCACACAACAGATCAGACTTCCATTCTACCATGCAACAGTTATACAACTGTACTCCAACTCTAACCCCACAACTGTTTAAACAAGCCAATTTCAATTCAGGATGTCCCTTACCTTGGGTTATATTATTTTGGGAAGTGTTTCTATAGTGCACCGCATCTCCAGTGACAAGTTATAAAATGCTCACAGTACAACAGAGGACCCGTAAGGAACCCTCGCCAACGGACAAGTGAAGACTTATCGTACAGACGTCACCAGGCATTGTTTAACAGGGCCACACACACACACACACACACACACACACACACACACACACACACACACACACACACACACACACACACAC
>JAOPJO010000134.1:3190471-3201727 GCA_027123675.1 Molva macrophthalma | reverse complement strand
CACCCCCCCCCCCCCCCCCCCCCCCCCCCCCCCCCCCCCCCCCCCCCCCCCCCCCCCCCCGCGCGGCCGCCGCCCCCCCCCCCCCCCCCGGCAAATCAACCCTAACCTAGCCAGGATTTCTCAGTGGTGGCCTGCATATGAGAAAGGACTTGTTGCAGCTCTCAGCAGGAGGGGAGGGAGCGAGTGTCTAGTGGTTTCACCCCCCCTCGAAAAAAAGGCGAGAAAATGGAGTCCAATGGAGCAGAACAGTGGAAAGGGTTCAGGGAAGGTCCTGGTAAACACCATGCTGAAGAGATGATTGATGGGAACCATCGGTCACAATACAGAGAGGGAAGCGAGCACTCTGCGCTACGCTTGAGATCAATCTGTGCTGGAGCGGCTTCCTTTCCTTCTACCGCTCACTCTCATTGTTATCGTTTCCCGTGAAAGCACCAGAGACACATGATACACCGTTGCTCATGGGCAGGTTACCCCACCAGTTTATTATTAGCCGTGTTAGGTATGCCTTTATATCTAACCGGTGTCTGATGCGGGTCTTGACGAAACGCGCGCTTACGCACCATATGTATGCTTTAACGCGGCGCATTGAGAAATGTGACACATTCCTATAATTGCAGAGAAAATTCAGTGTTCAGATTTGAATAGATGTTTGGGGAATAAATCACAACACGGCATGACAACAAGGTGATAATGAGCGCACGCACACGCACACACACACACACACACACACACACACACACACACACACCCTGCCTGAAAAACCTGCCGCTCTCACACTTGAAGAGGGGACCTCAACGCGGGCGCCAGCTGACGCCGGTGATGTCGGCAGTGGGAAAGTGAAATGAAGCTACCTGATATAGGATCAGCACGTCTAACCCCGAAGCAACGACGCCACATCATCATCCATGGGTCGATTCACTTTCATCTCAGAATGGCATCCTTCCTTTTGTCTTTTGATATTCCTACACCCAAAGGGTTCAACTTCCTTGTTGCTTACAATCAACATATCATATAATTATGACACCCACCACTTTACAATTGGTATATTGTCATGTTTTGATGACAATGCGGAGGCACGCGGACCAGAAGTTGAGGGTAGACCTAGCATTGTTAGGGTCCCGGCTGTTTACGCTAGACTTTGTCTTATTATGGTTCTCTTTCAAAAGAGTAATTGTAGGTTTATGGATGCAGCGCGGGTATTGGCTGTGATCAAGATTAACGCTAATGAGACAATTGTGCTTCATGAAATTATACTCCATTGAGGTATATGGGCTGAACCTCAGTCTTGCCACATTTCACATATGAAATGGAGACATTTTAATTCAGACTAAACCCTGTAACTACAATGTAGTAGGGGCATGGACGGCATGCATCATTCATTCATCATAGTGAGCTTCGTCATCATCATCATCATCATCAGTCTCCTTCTTTCTCTGTGCACATTTCTCTTTTCATGCTTTTTGTTACTGTGATGCACATGTCTAGTACCTTACATGTGCAAATCCCCGTGGCAAATGAAGGTGATTCTGACACGGCAAAAGGAAATGTTAGGAAAAATTAAACCGACGTTGCGTCACCTCACCACGACAAGGCAGTGACAGCATGTAAGGAGGCGCAGATCCCGCAGCGTGTCCCTGTTGCTTCGTAGCTGATGCCAAGCCGTCTGCCGGTTGCTCATTGCCTCACCGACATTTTAACTCATGTCCAATTACTTTGATTTAGCGCAAGGCTTATGTATTCTTTCTGTAACGTGTTTATCCACAGTTATAGTGGCTGATGCAAGGCACGCCTCTGCTGATAATGGTAACGGTAGGCAAGACACTAACTTAAGAGGCAGCCAAACAAAAGATGCAGAGCTGAAACCTACAGCACGAATCATGTCACTTTTCTGTGGGCTTGGCTAATGTACCGTGGGTAAATGTGATCAAAAGCAGTGATGCAAGTGCGCTTTGCCATAGGAGTAGTACAGGAACACAGTGCTTTAGTAGTCTCTGTATTGTTAGCACTGTGTTGTGAACCACCTTTATGGGTACCGCCAAAGTTTTTTCAGGAACTGACATTGTTTATTTAACGACCAGTTTATTGCATGCAAGAATGGGAAGTTCCACATTGTTAGTCACAGAAAAACAAGACAAAAGGAAAAACACAATTTCTATCCATGCACTACGAAATGACTTTCAAATCAAGTCTGTGTCCAACAAAAACACAGGAAAGGAACAAGACATCCCGGGTGAATTCGGGTGTAAACAAAAGCCAGATCGCTCTCAACCAATAAAAGAGAGCAAGGCACTGGAGGCACCTGAAGCCATGCCAGCTTCCCATTGGCTCCCATATGTGGGCAGCCATGTATAGCCACTAGCATACAGCGTGGTTAGTCCTCGCAGCTCGTCCGACAGGGTGGATGTCAAAAGAGAGACCCGCCTATTCAGCAGAGGGCCTTCACGCCGGCTTGAAGACACTTGATATCCTGACGGGGAGGTGTACCGATTCAGTGTGAAACATTCCCTGGCGGTGGCCACCGAGCTATTCATTGCCATGGAGGCAGTAGGAGTGGGAGGACGGCTTTTTGGGAGAGCTCCCTCCTACTCACCACTAGTGTGTGGACTACAAAATGCATGAAGGGAAAAAAGATTACGCAACCGCCATGCTATTGTGTACCACAGGATGGGTAACCACGGCAACACGGCTTCAGAGCTTCGGCGGAGATAGACGGCGGCTTGGAGGAAGGAGGAGTGTTGTTGATGATATTTGGTGTCTGTCTGGAAGGATGTGTGTGTGTGTAAGGGGGGGGGGGGGGTCTGGAGAAGGTGCACGTTTTGTTTGTGTTTTGCCTTCATATTTCATCTTTTCATGTCATGGCCCCGACAGACTTTCAACAGTTTATTGCACCAATACCGAGAGTATCCTGTTATATCTACATTGAGCTGATACATGAATTTACTGGGTTCAATATTAGCCTATACCGTGGTTATTGAATGTACAGCCTTGCTGTGCTTTAACACAGCCGCAAGCTATTACCATGGCTAGGTTGTGCCTGCATCTGTTGAGATATTCAGCCCTTGTGTACACGTCAATTTAATTTGACCTTTAAATGATGTGCACGTACGACAGTAAAAATTGTTGTTACCAAAGACATGGTTGCTCTTCAGAGAAGTGAAAGGAGGAGAGCCTTTCAAAGACTGAACCAAACAAGTATCCCACAGAAACCAGGCGAAATCCTCCCAAGCAAAATGTGGTTTCTTGGTCATAAACCAAAACGGTACGCCAGAGCATGAGACAGGTCTTTTGCATATGCAAGGATCATCATTAAAACAGTAGAAGTGCATGTTAACACGTCAAAATATATTGAACCATTTCAAATCAGTTCAGCCATTATTACAGCATGATGTGCATGCAAATCAACTGGGGGCTGATATCACCATTCTCGCCACTAACAACATTTTTCAATAAACACTGTAACTAACAGTGCAATTGAAACGACCAGGATGTGTTCAAATGTCTTCAAATGTACAAGGGTTTATGCAAGCAACAATGGAAAGTGCATTTCACACTTCTATGACAATGTTGTGGGAACTGAACCCGGACTGAATATGGGTTTGATGATTGGACTTGAAGGAAAAAAAATGGAGAAAACAAAAATGGGGGAAATTATTGATTAAAATGAAAGTGGAAAGGAGTGAGACTAGGGAAGATATCAGTGGAATGTCACCCCTCACACACACACACACAAGCAACTATAAATAGATTAAAAGGTCCAAAGTCAACAATTGGCAGCATTGTAAAGAAGTAAAAGGTATGACATGCTATGACACTTGAGGCCTCTGTATACAAGGGGAAGAAAATAAATGCATTTGGAGAAGGTGGGAAGGACTGAGGTAGAGGAAGGACAAAGATTATCCCCACCAGTATCTGAACCTTTAAACAAGTCTTATTTTTAAATGATCAGCTGGGCCCAGTATAGCCATTTCGAAGCAGCAGCAAACCTATGCATGAACATTAATACTAAAGTCAATTCTTAAAAATAGCCTGTACTATACCAAAGGACCTATCAAAGCAAGTGCATTATTAAGTAGTTAAGTTATCAACACCCACTGATAGTATCAATGCATGTACATTAAGAATAACGCATAACCTAAGAACACATTCAAAAACCTATCGATTTTTGTCGAGGAAGTAGGTTTTCTTGAGGATAATTGAGGACAACAGCATGGCTAATCCGCAGTTAGATGGCTAAATCTAAATATCAGACAGAGAATACTCATCAGGGACCACTATTTGGTGGTAGACTTGGGGGGGGGGTGTGGGGGTTTGTCTGTCATCTCCCAAGGTAATTTTCTGCTCTCCTCACAACGTCGCCCCTACACATCCAGCGAAACTGACATTCAGCCGGTTTGGAAAGCACTTCACTCCGTCATGATACCGCAGAAGCCAGAGAGGAACACAGACAGGTTTTGTAGCTTTTTACAAAGATGCGGCGACCCCGGATCATTCTACTCAAGGCACACAGACACATTTTAAATGTTTTTTTTCAGTTTGAGCAGCTTCTCGATAGCTTTTTACCCAATGCATTTTTTTTAACCAAGCACTCAGCTTAACTGACATTACTCAAACAGAACTGAGAAAAGCCACTGAACGGTTTTAATACCTGTAGTCAAACATACAACACAGAGCATAATAGCATTGCTTAATGATTAACTTGAAGCCAAATAATCTACACAAATGTACTGTTCACACGACTATTTGACCATTCTCAACAGAGGAAAACCTATCGTATCCATGGCATTGAGTAACAAATATGCACTAACACCAATGATGCAGTCTATAGACAGTAAAAGGAAGTAGAGTCATCTTAGTTTTCTCTTTAAATTAATTTTGTGACTTGGTGATAGCAAAGTAGGTTGTTAAACAGTAGAAACCCAAAAACGTTTTTTTACTCCAATCGTATCTCATAATCTACCCTGAAGCTGCTCACCACAATTACCAATTACTATATAATGGTCATGTAAAGACTGTAGTTTCAAATCAAATACAAATATTGGGCTACTGGGTAAAGAGCCTTTAACACCTGTTTCCCCTCAGTTGATCATATATTACGACTTTCAGAAAGATGGCTTTCATAGCCCCAATATTTTTGTCCTTTGATGTAGGCTACTCAGTTCCCTCTCTCTCTATAGAGTTGATGTTAGGAGACGGTCCACACACACACACACACACACACACACACACACACACACACACACACACACACACACACACACACACACACACACCTTGGCAGGCTTCCAATTATCCCTCATTGACAGTAGAGTTTAATTGAAAATAAGTCATTATGCTCTTTGAGGATGTCCGAAATGAGTCTGATTTTTAATTTGACTAGTAAACCGACAGCAATTAGAGAAGTCTGACTCGGGCTATCAGAAGACTTAAGTCAGCAATACACAATAAAGCAGGGGACACAAAAGGGACACACAGCTCAGGTATGAAAGAACTGTGAAAACTGTCCACAGTCAACAGTGGATCACACTGTTTGAATATTGCACATTGTTCACCCCCCCCACCACTCCAAACTGAAAACCAGGACGGGGGGGCCAGGGAAATAGGTCACTAGCGATATTCTGAATGATGTGTTCAGCTGATGGTACACTGTACACTTGCACACGGCAGCTAAGGGGCCGTTGGCGCACACCCACCGGTGTACTTAGTGTGTTGCATAATTGCAGACATCTGCCTAATGTGATTTGATCTCAACTCAATTGATATCAATAAATACTCAATAAATGTAACACTCTCCATTGTATTTCTTATGTGCTGCAGGTTTTTAGGTTGTTTTTTTTTGTGCCGGGAACATTGAGTTTCATTTCATTCTGGCCTCTCAGTGTAATAAATGTTTGTGTAATTTGCGCTGCAGCATTTCATTCCAACCGTTCCCCCACCCCCACCCCCCCCACGCTAGTAATGGGACACACACGCCCAGACACCAAGCATAGACACAAAGGGGACACCCGTTGGCACGCCGCCACCCAGGGTCAGATTAATGCAGTCTAATGACGGGGAGAGAGACGCAACACTAGCCTGGTACTACGGTTTCCCTTGGACCAGATAGAGAAAGGACGCACCACACAGACAAGACTGGGGTGTCATTATTCAGCCGCCTTTCAACGCATGCCAACATGCTACTCGCTTTAAAGGCCAAAGATTTGAAAACTAAGACCTCTGCTGACACAACCCGGCGGTAACGCTGGTAATCCTAGAGACCTCAGAACACACACTGTGGCGGGACATGTCCCATGGGCCCTCAAAACAAGTCCAGGCAGACCTGGATGAGGCTGGATCGCACAGCCGTAAGAATGCAGCTGATGTCTGGGAGAACCCCACCCGAAGGGAACCAGGGAGGAGTGTCCTCCACCCTCTAACACCCATCCCCCAGCTACACATCACCACAGAGTCCCAGGGCGTCTACTGGGTTGCATTGTATACCAGCCTATGTGTCAATACAGCATCCTTGCATTTCCACATCGCTTTGACGAGTTAACCAAGAGCAGTGATGTTAGGCTATGAGGGCGCCAAGGCCTACAAGGCCTTCAGCAATTCCCTGCTGATCCGCACGCATGAAGTGGGAACGTTCAGGCAATCTGTGAGGCAATTACAGAGATCAATTGAGCGCAGACGCAGCCACTGCTTGGCTAGCTGCTTATTACCAGGGAAGATCTGAAGGAGGGACCAGCAATGCCAGTTTTTGTTTATTTTTTGTGAAAAAAAACAACAGACTGCAAAAGCAAATTGGTCCTTTTGCAAGAGAAATCACACACAGTGGAGGCGCGGAGAACACTGTATGTCCTTTAATGCATCTGAACAAATAATGTAATGAAGAAGAGCTGAATAGGACCCGAGAGGACCACTGTAGGCCTGGATCATTCTGCTGCATAATGGCAAGCTACATTGCCTTGTATTATTCCAGATCTAGCTGCTTTGTCTTAAGAAACCTTTGTTAAAAAACACAAAGGTTTTATTGGAGGATTTACAGGACATTTATTTTGAAACAAAAAGTTGATTGCAATGTTTTGAACTCTACATAATACTAAAATTGTTATGCAATCAAAATGCATGAGAATATAAAATGACATGGATATTGATGGGTTAAAATGCGTTACATTTGAATTGTCTAATGGTTGGGCCGTTCTGTTTTAAACACCACAGGGTAGCCAAAGAAGGCATTATCATCGTCAATGAGAAGCTTCACTCACATCGTAGGCAATGTCCCAAATTACAAAACCATATAGGGCATGGTTCCAACTCCCAATTGTACATATCCTAACCAGAGAGACAGGCTGGCAATACAGGCAGATAAAGAGCAAACACACACTTTATTATAGCCAATGAAGAGAGAAGCCCAGTGTTATCCAATGCCATGTCACTTCGCTGATTCGTATGGCCAGGTACCAAACACACACCACTTCATGACAAAGTAATTATTCTATCCAGATTGTGAGTGAGCTGAAAGAGCATTTGATATTATGTGAACGTTTACTTTGAACTCCGCAAGTTTCCTCATGACAGAACTCAGCATGTGTGTTTGAATGTCTAGGTCTATATCCATAATATTGTTATCAAATTGTATTGTTTGATTTTAGACATTGTACAAAAACAGTTTGGATGATCATCCAATTACAGCACTGTTCATATTTGCGTAGTTTTTGTCTTATCTTCCAGAATGTAATTTAATACAATAGCTCCCTGTTGTCTCTGTTTACCAAGTAGCTGAATTAAGACACTGGCAAGGCTGGTTCTCCCCGACAACACAGAGAACTTCACACCAGAGTAAGTGGAAGTGTAAATGCAAGACATCCTCCAGAGAATAGAAAATAATTGGTGGTTACAACCAACATGGACTAATGTGTCTCTCCTTTGATGACAACAGGAATGCCATTTTGTTTCCCCATGTTTCTGATGGCCCTGTCACTCTCAAATGCGTCTCACACAGCATTAATAATACACACTTGATTCACTGAATCTGTGTTTCATATTAAACTATGCTGTATTATCTATTAGGCATTCCACTACTTGCTCCACCAATTCAAAACATTCAAAATAGATCCTTGAATGGAATCCGATTTTCTAGATTTAACCATTTAAGGGTATTATTTACTAAAGCTGTGACTCTAGACACTTGTTATTGACAACATATGAATTGGGGTATGTATCCAATCAACAACTTTCCTCTTTGGTCTCCTATGTTTTACAAACACGAAAATAAATGGGCAAATGCTGCAGTTCACAGTACACATTAAAGAGTACTTTTATATATAAGTTGTCTACCAATACACTTAACATACCGATATGATATTGTCTGCCGCACCCCGTATGTCTCAATACATAACAGAAGCTCAAACAAACCTGCTAATCAAACCCGTCCATCAGCACCATCATATGCACTCTAATGGCTAATGTGTGCAGGTTTGATGTAAACAGAAATGAAGTATGTGTACACACAAACAAAGAGTTGCTTGTATGAAAATTACAGGGAATATACATGAATTGTATGTTAAGACGATTGCATGTATATCAAAACCTAACGTTACTTCCTTCAAATTTTGAAATGCCTTTTCAACACTTGATAAGAGACTGCTTGCTGCTATTAACTGGCAAGGAGACAGCTGCATTTTGTCCCCCATTATTGATCCATATTATTGAATCTTTTAAAAAGGAGTTGGCAGATCAGTATTTCACACCAAATGCTCCCGGTGTTTCCTTATAGCTTTTACGTGGTCTGTAGCACTTCAGTCGTTGCAGGAAACTTACCTTCCAAGCTCATCTCCAATGTCATACAATTCCTCGACATTCTCCTGGCTGAAAACGGTCATGTTGTTCGCGGCTCTTCCTGCTCCAGACTATTCGCAAACAGCACCTTCGTCACTTTCACAGCACCATCCTTGTCAGCCTCTGGAGCGACCTCGGCGAGCCCCCATGTTCAAGCCTTCCGGATACAAATAGGTAAAAGAAAAACATCACACAGAGCTTCGGTAAAGTCATTAAGTTGTCACGGCAAGAGACGGGTGCTCGGATTGACTTTCCACAAAAGGAACTACCCAGCCAACCTGTCCCTTCACCCGGCTACGTCACGACTCAAATAATGGACAGGCTAATTCTCTCCAGAAACCAACCAACCAGCGTATACTTTCTTTAAAGAACAATTGGTCGCTATAACGTGGCGTTTTTCCCTTGCTATGAAGGCAATTAAAACCTGCAAGTAAAGCGTGTCGTAGCCAGGGAGACACAGTAGTAGCCTATTGGCACCACCACCACCACTACACTGCCCTTACATCCAGGGAAGGAAATAGGCTCCTCGCCATGGGTTAGGTCCTGGACCCATTCTATGCTATCTACACGAAGCGAGCAGGTGTTTAACCACTGCATTGTAACGTTACTGTCATAAGCAGCTCTTCATGAAGAACCTGATGCTTATTCTCCCCCCATCCCAATGATCTTGCTTTTCATGTATGGGCTATTAAAGATCGGTTTCGCCTCCACGCTCCTTCCTGTAGTAGTATAATCGGTCTCCAAAACGTAATTAGGCTAAACATGTTCAACAATCAGCGTCTAAATGGTATAAAGGGTTCTTACATTGCTTCCAGCCGTCTTGCCCTGCTCCTGCCCCGACGCTGTCTGTGATTCCGTGCGTTTAAAGACGCGTGGACTTGTTTAGAATCACGTCAAAATGCTGCCGTGAACGTGAGTATTGAAACAATGTAGTGTTGATGTGTGAGTGTTGCGTTGTAGTATCTGAGGACTGGAAGAAGGAGGGTGCCCACTCATTTCGCCGTAGGGGGCACTGTAGCTTTCCCTTTTCCTCGATTAACTCCCTTTCGTCGTCTGTAGTAGGGCTAACGTGTTTCAGAACCCATCTGTTAATTAGGAATATAACTTAATATTGTAAGGAACTACACATTATAATTGTATGAATAATAATACTGTAGCGTGTAGTGTGTGGCATCTGTAACTGTACAACTGGTTTGACTGCAAGTGGAGTGATATACCTACGTTATAGTCAGTGCGCCTTTTTGTGTCAGGTTAACAAACTAACTCTGTGTTACAAATTAACTAATGAAAACATACATTAATGCAGGAGTGGAGTTTGAGTTTGAATATATTATTGAATTACTGATTCACTAGTCTGTACCCTAGCTGTGTGCTGTTTGTATTGAGTTGACTTTGACAGTTACAAATATAAAGAACTGTGGCTCCATCTGCTGGCCAAGAACTGTATCAAAGAAACACTGGCAAAAGGCCATCTCGAGTTTAAACAGATTTTTTGAGAGAGAGAGACTTGTTGAGAGAGAGAGAGAGAGAGTCTGTGAGTGTGTGTGTCTGTTTTTCTGTGTGTGTGTTTGTGTGTTTGTGTGTTCTGATGCTGGGTGATTCATGCACCTGAAGTGATAGGTGCATGAGTTCAGATTCCTCACCTCCCGCCTCTTATGTCTCCAGCTATGACCAGCATTCAGAGGAGAGCTACAAAGGAATGCCTGGCATCTAGACCATGAGGTCATTTCATCCCCACATCGGGTAGAATTTGAGTAGGAGGTAAAAAAGAATACAGTCTGTCCTTTCCTCTGTCCTATCCTTCAATAACTACGATAAGCAGCCCAGCTTGAGCAAAGCATTTACAACCCAACCTGTGGTGGGGGCTGTGCTGTTAATAAAAAGATTAAAGATGTTTAAAATATGTGGTGTTGATAGACTTTGTTCTAAATTATATGTATACCTAGTTTTCATAAACTGCTGAACTGGATTGTTATTATTGCACTTCAGTTGACCTCAGCTAATATGGTCATGACAGATACATTTGGTTTGATGTTGTTTACACTTGTAGACAAATTACACATATAAAACACCTATTCACACCTTTTTATGATCAAACAGACGTTGATAAAGAACGCAAAACTTTACTCAATGTACTTTTTCACAATATAACTTTAGCGCCTCTCTGTGGTGTAATTTGGCATAGCACCACCCCAACAAAATATATGGATATTTTTCTCTTTAATTTACAGATATACCTACGTTATAGTAAGTGCGCCTTTTTGTGTCAGGTTGACAAACTTACTATGTGTTACAAATTAACTAATGAAAACATACATTAATGCAGGAGTGGAGTTTGAGTATATTATTGAATTACTGATTTACTAGTCTGTACCCTAGCTGTGTGCTGTTTGTATTGAGTTGACTTTGACAGTTACAAATATAAAGAACTGTGGCTCC
>JAOPJO010000134.1:2999906-3024814 GCA_027123675.1 Molva macrophthalma | reverse complement strand
GTGTGTGTGTGTGTGTGTGTGTGTGTGTGTGTGTGTGTGTGTGTGTGTGTGTGTGTGTGTGTGTGTGTGTGTTACCTCTCTGACATCAAAGTTACGTTTGAGATTTGCCCCGACGATGCCGTACAGCTCATCTGCCGGGTAGAGGGGGGGCTCTGACGGCTCCGTGGTCACCTGAGGGGGAAAGCAAAATGATGGCAGACATGTTACGGATGTCTAGACATGCGTAATTATCACAGGTCTCTACATTGGCTGCTTCTCCTTCTTTGAGCACTCAGGACTGAGTGATTCACCGACTCACACTCCTGATCGCTCACTGGCTGGTTATGTATAATGCGGTGCAAAAAAAACAAAGAAAAGTGACTTCACTTTTGATGTAACTAAACATGCAGTCCAATGATCAGTGGGGAAAAAATAATCATCTCTTGAATCCTTTTAACTGTTTGATAATGAATACAACTACTCGACACTTCCATAATATGCGTTGCTTTCCAAATCTCTGCCTAAACAAGGCCTAGAGGGAAATGTGTTAAATGGTTTGAAAGACTACAACTCACTTGTTTTGATAAGCATAATTGAACCACAGCATGTCACCGTTGTACTGCAATACACCATATTAAATACATCTAACAAGGAGAAAATGTGGAATCCTGCTGCCATCTCAGCGGGCAAACAAAGCCTTGATTTCACAAATAAGTCACGCGTTAATCCTGCTGTTAAAATAAGGCCGTCGTCGACGTTTTGGGTTTACTCATGCAGATGGTCTTAATGAACGTGTGACTTGCCTCCATGTTCTTCCTGTAGTTGAGGTTTCGGACGGCCTTCCTCGCCAGGTGGAGAGCGTGGTTGTCGTCTAAGGCGTAGTGATCTGTCACACCAGACTTCCTGTGGAACAGGAAACACATCTGATTATATATTAGCGTACATGCATGTGTTGATGTTTCGCAGCTTACAGATACAATCAATGATCACATATGATATGCTTCAGAATATAATTACGATATAATTGCACATGCGCGCAGTCGTAGGGTACCGTAGACAGGCGGTCAATTAAGGTTGAGCAGGCGTTGAAGCTGCATTGCAACTTGTTTATTTAAAATGCTTTAGCGGATACATCCTACACGAAGACAAACATAACTAACATAGTAAAACAAACATGAAGGTGTTACAAGCCTGTAACCATGGGCATAGCTACCCACGAGACTATCCTCTAGCCTTCTCCTATCCCCCTCCAACACTGACATTAGCCAGGCTTAAATAGGCTATCCATTGCCTAGCCCCACCCATAAGCCAAACCAACAACAGACAGAAATCAATTAATAACAATCCCATACTTAAACACTCAAAACTCACCTATAATATATAACATATAATTGAAAGATAATATAAATCCATTACCTTCCTCTAAAAGTCTGCAATGACCTATATGTCACACACATTAGTCCAAGAGGAAACACCCCTTTAATGTGATGGCCTACCCCGGCGATATCCCGTGATACAAATACCAGAAGTGAAATGCGGACTTGGCCCCTTACTGCGGGAGAACTGTGGCGAGTATCAACGCCTGAAGTTGTGACATTACTGATTACTGCTAGTGGTAACCGAATGCTATGGTTGAATATGAATAATGCATATAATGAAAAACAGATTAACAGAAATGATCATGGATGCAAATCGTCACGGTGTTCACACTTAAACTGTATATTGTGCCGGCTACAAATGACCAGTGAGTTGAACGATCTTTGACTTGCGTGATGGTTGCAGTGAATGACATCGAGAACGTGCTTGGTGACCGGGTATTAAATGGTGAACACAGAATACAACTATATACACAACATGCGCAAATGTCCATTCAGTGTTTAAAACAGTGTCGGCTTTCAGCAGTAAGGAGTAAGTGCCGTAGCTCTTACTCCGTAGCGCTGTCAGCGCGCCTTTGCGAGTGGCGATAGCGTAGCGCCTCGTCACACATGCAGATTCACATTAGTGCTAAAAACATGCATGCTATTTCTAAATAACAACAATTATAATAAAAAATATTTTATGCAAATTGTAAATACATTTACATGTAAACCATATGGGCTATAACAAAATGTGAATAGCGATTCGGTTTTCGCATACAAATATGAACCAGCCTTTACATTTACTGCAATCCTATCCAGAGCCACATCCTTAATCTTGCAGCATTTACAAAATATTCCCCAATCACTGTCCATTAGTCTTGTTGCACCAGCACAAGAAACACTGGCACAGACAGGGCAGTGTGAGCTCATGGAAAGGCTGCTTCCTAGAATAAAAGACCAAGCCTCTTACTTGCAGTGAAGATCAGCCCCTCCGAGGTCTTCTGCAGACACCTCTTCTCCAGTGGCAGCTTTCACCTTGAAAACAACATCAGAAGCAGAGATATTCAGCCTCTAAAGCGTCACTGAAACCACACCAAAAACACTCGGTACACCAACCCTGAAAGAGAGACTAGCTAGGGGTGTCATTCTTTCGGTATCTCACGATTTTGGTTTGATTTTGATTCTTGGGGGTCACGACAAAATCAACTCGATTGAAAATGATTCCCGATTTAAAATCAATTCTGGATTCAGTACATAGGGGTGCTAATTTCCGGCTCCACACCAGTGCTAAGAAAGGTGATGTGGCAAATGATGTCATAAAAGCAGCATAAAGTGTGCATAGTATTGTGTCTTTTTTTATATTTGAAAAGGTAATGTCAAATGATTGCAAAAATGCTAACAAACAAAAGGTGGATTTTCGGAAGATGTGAATCGAGTTAGAATCATAGAAGATAAGAATCGTGATCCTAAAGTAAATAAATGTTTCCTTACACCCCTAACCAACTCTTAAGACAATAGCCGATTGTCTGCGGAGCAGGAAATAGTTGAGTTCCTGAATGCGTATCCGTGCTGCCTTGGGTCATTACCGCATCAGGGCTCTCCGATGAGATTAGACAGCAGTCTATTCGATGTTCCAGGAATAAGATCTACATGTGGTGATGAAGCAGTGCGGTCCGACGCTGTGGAGCCAACAGGCAGATAGCCTGAGCTCTGCACTCACCCTTTTACAATAACCAGAGAAATTAACCAGGGAAGAGGCACAGGCCTTTCAATAGCAATCCTTTTGTTACATGGAGGTACCTCTTCATATTGTTCATATAGTAGGTCGTCTGTGTTTCCACAGGCAAACGATCCCTTTGAAATTCTGCATACCAAGTTTTAGCTGTACATATGCATTATACTATGTAGTCACTAATTAAAACGATTTTATCCGAAAGACCTTTAGGTGTAAACGTTTTATCAAAGATTTGATAAAAACATTTACTTTCGTAATAATGTTTTTGCCAAAAATCCTCCAACACCACATGGGGTCGTGACCCTGAGGATTAAAAGCTCTGCAAGACATTAGGGATCAAATCCAAGTCTTTTTCGGCTGGGTGTTCGAACAACCTTGCCACTACACCATCATGCCTATCCCAACCTGCCCCATCCATGCAGAGCAACACATTATTGAGCTAAACGTTCTCGGTAACATATTGAGGGTGTTGTCCCTACCAGAGGCGGTCCTCCGAGGAAAATGGTTCCTTGCTTGCGCACAATGATGCTCTCGTCGGCCATGGCTGGTACGTAGGCTCCTCCGGCCGTGCAGGAGCCCATCACCACCGCGATCTGTGAGGAGGAAGGGCGGTGTTACAGATTCACTCTGGAATACTATAAGCATGTTCAGAGGTTTGCTGTGAATTCTGGGTTGACCACAAACAGCGGGCCAATAGAGGAGTATAAACGGGTAAAGACAGAGAGCAGGAGCGAACCAGCAGTGGTCGGTAAACAGAGTTCCAAGAATGCTGACCACGGCGTTCTTCTTCTTCTAACCCTCATTTATCAGGGTGAGGTGAAAGATTCTTAAAGCCCCGAGGCTACAATAATTGAATCACTGTCCATGCAACACACAACACAGACGAAACTTAAAATACAGCCCTGCCTCATTCACGTACCGCATGCTTTGCATGGCCAAAACGATACGATTCGTTTTCATTTTTGGGTCACGCTACAAATATGAACTGGAGTTCGTGCTCTGTATGCTTTGGGCTTTAGAGATAGAGGCTCGTAGACTAACGTCAAAGTTTTTACTCCCAGACGCAAAACATTGGAATTGTTTTTTATTACAATAACACCAAAACATATGGTTGACAAATGGTATACACGATCCTCAACAGTTGAATCTTTCAGATGTAGGTGAGAGAAGATATAAAGGGAGCATCATTTTTCAATATGGAGGATTTCAAAACAGGGTCAAACTCGCTTGGCATCCCAGACTACTCGGTAATTAATGTTGACAACGCTGCCAAATATTTCATCGGGTCCTCAGAAAGGCCAGTCGCCATCCAGACGAAGAGGAATTAATAGAGTCACTGCTCTTTTTAAATCCCCAGGCCGGTAAACACCAACCGCTTCTTCACCTGCATCTATTTACGCTGCGCTGAAGCGCCAGCAGGCATCGCCTTCCTATGATTACAACCGCCCTCGTGTTCAGGAAGTTTCCACTTTCCACTCACTACAGCCGGTGTCCAAACACAACTCTAAATCTCCAACTAAAATAAACAAACAGACAAACAGGCCCAAAACCGATTGCACATCCATTCGAAAACGGGGTTACCAAGAGCATCTCTGTTGGCACATACTGGGTTGAACTGTGACATTAACTTTTTCAGGACATTTTTCTTTTTACATTTTGCACACCCTCTCTCTCGCTTTCACTTGCCTTCCGTTTTGTGCCCCACTTCATCCATTTTTCATCCCCTATGATTACGTTATAGTAGTCTAGCGCGGCAGGGTCTATGACTTCCAGTCCAATCGGCTATCAGAGTTGGGCCTTCCTGTGTGGCTAGCAATAAAAACTAGAAACTAAAATATGGAGCGACAAGAATAAAATGAACCCAATTTCGATATAAATCATTGCTTAGTTTCAATGGTTCCTTTACCAAGCAAGCGATGGATTCTTTAAAAAAAAATAATAATAACAATATGATTTATCGGAAAGAAAATACGAATACATCACTACTGTCAAAACTCACCTGTGCCAATCCCTCTGAGGACAGCTTTGCCTGGTTGAAAAAGATCCTTCCAAAGTGATCCCTGTCAGGAAAGACGTCGGCCTGCCTGGGCAGATTGGCTCCTCCGGAATCCACTGGGAACGCAGGGAGAGAACTCCATCATCGGCTGCTCGGCTGACCTTTGATGTCTGGCCTGTAGGCGATGTGCTGGAAGACCTTTCATTCCTTTGTACAGTCTAGTCCGACCTACACGCTCGCCCTGGGAGCAGCCATTTAGGCTGATCAGAGCTGATGTATTGTGGAAGGAAGGAACATAAACTTTTTTCCCTCCGGGGGCCAATAGACTCGTATACAATTAGCCGGCTGAGATATGGCACATTGAATTTTCATTTATCATGTAAAATACCATTTTGCTCCGCTTAACGGATTCTCCGGTGTTAACAAAGACACGCCTAATGTTATTATTCGTCTCATCAATAATCGTATGCTTAATCATTTCTTCACTGTAGTTCCATAAACAGAGTCGTTTGGTGAGGCGGCAGCAGTAATAACGGCGATAACAATTTCAAATCCACCCAAAAGAAGAATAAGTGGAACGAGCGAGTCACCGCTGGACATGAAAAAGCAGGCAAAAGCCCGTACATTAATCGTGCGGCGCTTTATTTGGCCGTGTCAAACGCGATAAATGGCGCCCAATCTTTTTCGGAGCCCCGAGGGCTTCATCCGGGCAGTGCTTTCTTCGGCGGGGCCCAGGCAGAAATCGCTAGCTCGGCCTTAACGCCGCTCGTTCTTTGCATCCGTGCGCTTTATCTTGGAATACTGAGTCCACCGAGCAAACCAAAACTGATAACGGAGCGGTTACCCGTTCCGTGTTGTCCATTAGTCACTCCGGAAAAAGTCTATAAAAGAGCCGCCTTCCTTCTTGAACATGAACATGAACTTCTATTCACTTTTTGGAACAACAACAACAACAACAACAACAACAACAACAACAACAACGTTCTGTTGCCAAAGTAGAGCGTGTCAATACATGACAACATGTCTATGGTGACAGCTTTCACGTCTACTCTGACAACAGCTTTTCCTGTACAGCTGGCCCTGATTAGGCACTCCTCTACGACACAATAAAAATAAAATAAACATCAACTCACCTAGATATATGCATGGCAGGCGGTTTTGCTGGGCTATTTCCTGTGCACGGAGGTGCTTCTTCACTGTAACTGGGTAGTACGTCCCTCCTTTGACCGTGGCGTCGTTGGCAACAATGACACACTCCACGCTGTAAGGGATGGAACGGAGCCGAGAACGATAGAGTTAATCCCTACTAATGCAGCTTTCGCATCACAACCAAGCAGCAGCCATGATGGAGGAGATGAACGTAGCTCCTTGACGGCCTTTAGGTGGTGCGAGGTAGGCGGATGCAGCAAGACCGCCGTTCTAGGTCTATGGGAAGGTATGGGATGTCATTCTCGCAAAGCCAATAAATGTTTTCTTCGTTCGGTTGGGCTCTCTAGTTCTTCTTCATGTTATGTATTTTCTGAGGTCCTGGTTGACAATTCTATTTTTTTTTTTTTGAATAACGCCGCAATGTGTAACAGTTCAACTAGCGCGTAGCTTAAAATGATCTGGACATTTCTGTAGTCAATGCTCGATCGATAGTGATTTCAATAATGTCATCAATGAAATCACATCCTATAACTGATGTGTTCTACAAACAAAAAATACTGGCCAACGACCTCTCTCTTTGTTTACGAGAATCTTACTATTGACACTCCTAAACCCCTCCCACTCAGGCCACCCAGCCAGCCGAGCTATGCTAGGTCGCATCACCCAGCGGCAGACCAAGCTGGCCAGGAGTGGACAGAACACTGTTATTCTGTTATCCTCCCGCCTACTAACTGGGAGGAGTTTAATCTAACACAAAACTATTTCATTGAGTGTGAATACATTTTGGCCATGGACTATTCAAGTCCAGCCGTCAACGCGCTAAATATGGTTTGTTTCGGCTGCTATATCTTTTCAAAGCTGTGATGCTCCATAGAAGACTGATCAACACCCTCAAAACGGTGGTGTGTAAACCAACGGGTGACATCACAGATGCTACGACCGTATTTTAAACATATCTGTGATCACAACACGGTGCCTCCAGACTTGGCGTACTAAAACTTAGACTAGACAACAGTGTGATGCACTTGACTGGTTTCAGACAACACTTGTTTAGCCCTTCTCTGTTAGAACTATTGATCGTTTGGATTCGCTGTGTGATTGTTTGGCTACAGAACACTTGGGTAATACTTCTTTTAAGAGTGGCTTGGGTGAATTGGACCACTTCCACTTCTATTGTGTTGCAAGGAGCTAAGAGCAAAGAGAGGACTCAAAGATAGCATCAAGATGATTGTTAAAAAGGTATAGAATAATTTTTTTTCATATTCCTGCTGCTTATTATCCAAATTGGTGCAATGGCGTCAGGGGTAGCAACAAAAATGAACAAAAAAGACATTTAAGTGAAAAACCCAATTTCAATTTTTGTGCTTTTATGGACAAGACGTAAAGAGAGACAGGACAGTGGGTTGAAGAAGAGGAATGACATGTTGCATAGGATTGCAGGTAGGAATCAAACCTTGGTCACTCTCTACGAGGCAAATTATCTACATGGTTATAGAGCAGTTTGAGCCACCACGTTTAGTTACGTGTTTGAAACACGGCATGACCTCATTTAAGAGGTATTCAAGGTATTCTCACCCTGAAACTCGTCCGATTCCAGTAATAATACCCCCGGCTGGGACCTCTTCTTTGCCGTACAACTGATATGCTGCAAACTGGGAGAACTCCAAAAATGGCGTCCTGACGACAAGAGGAGAAGCAAGAGAGAAGCAGTACATAGTTTTAATATAAAGCAAAATGGTGAAATGATTTTGTATTATACTGAATAATAACCATCAGTACATATTCACTTGTATGCCACTGTTGGAACTATTGAATGTGACTGTTTATTGTGAAACGAACGTCAAAATGTGCAAAAGTGCATGTTCGAGCAGAGCAGTACCCAGGATCCAGAAGTCTGTCTATGCGTTCTCTGGGTAGGAGCTTCCCCCGAGATGTGTGAAGGCTCCTGGCCTTCTCCCCTCCACCTGAATCAACCAAAGCAAGCTCAGTTCATTATCGCACCACAGGTGAGATCCACATGCCTTTTTACAACTCCTATTGTTTATCACATATGATGCTTGATAAGAACAGTACATTAAACATTAACTTCATAACATAGTAGGGCCTACAGCTTAATCCTCTCATGAATCATGAGACTTACCAAGTTTAACCTTCTCTGACCGGGTTTTTAATTCTTCAACGAGAGCTTGCATTCGCTCATAATTTTCCTGAAAATACAAATATATAGATCAGTAAAGGATTTCACAAGAAAACCTCAGGAATAATATGATGTTGCCAACAGTTTGCATCCATAACTATCTGCTACAAAAACACATTCTGCTGAGGTGGTGGACAAAGAAGCCAGGTGACTATAAAGTCTCAATGTCTATGTATGACATTTACAATTGAACATTCAATCAATAAACTGCATCAGTTATGTTTAATCGATTGGGTCAAGAAAATGTAAGCCTGGATTCGTTTTCTCATGCATTCTTCAAATTGTGGAAGCAAGAACCATCATTTATTTAACGTGCTCATAACTCAAGGACATCATTAGTCAATTCTTTATTTTTGCTGTGGCTCTACGCCAGCAGGTATATTAAGTATATAAGTATGTAACATATCAAGAGAGGTGTCAAATCATGCTTCACTTTTGCTCACTGTGTCTAGATCTTTGGTTGAGTGAATTCAGAAGGTGCCCTTCCATATTGGAAATGTTGACATATTTGACAGCTTATACAAATATCCTTTATTAGATCACACAACATAGTAGGTCCTCAATTCTGCCAGCATGGTCAAGTCTAGGGTTCAGCAAAAACGTGATTCAATAAATAGCAGAGCTCCTGTGCAATGATGACGGAATTATGTTGAGATTAGACACCAACAGAAAAATAAAGACTATAACGCCACCAAGTGTCGTTTTTAGGTGCTGCACCAATATAACAAATATACTTGCATCCCTATTTCCTAACTCACCTTATTTTATAAATAGTTTGGAAAATGATCACCCATAGGCTAACATTATAGCCCAGTTGTGTGCTCTGTTTTCATATTGTGCGTTTGGTGTTAGTGAGATATCGTGGCTGACATTTATTGTCATTTATTCTGAAAATATATAAATCTAAATTACTGTCAAAAACGTATCTAACGTACCTGGTTCAATATAAATAATTGAAATACGGGAAATACGGGCACAGTTTAGGCATCATATTAGTGATGCTAGGACTTTTGCCCTATAATATCTCAAGGTTTGACCTCACCGAGGAAAGTCTGTCCGCAAAATGTTAATTGGGAGTGTATTTTATATTAGTTGCTCGTACATGCATGTGACCACCTGTGGATATTCATGGGTAATAACATGTCCTCGAGTTATCTAAGAAGGTATCATACATGTGAGCTGTCAATACAAAATATATGCATGTTTGCATTAGCCAAGTTTAGCACCAATGTAACATTAGTTCACCTGGTAGTCCGCAGACTGGGAGTCAGGTGCCGAACCGAGCGTCGCTACTTGGTCGCCATAGTAAGTCCTGGAGGTGGCCAAGGCGACGCTTCTGCAGCGAAGCAGCCATGGCCTGACGTTCTGCAGAAGCATGTTGCAAAAGTTACAAGCAGTTCACTTGCCAAGCAACTGTCTTCTCTGCTAGCAGGTTAGCCTACCACCAAATTTCTTCTTCTGGTATCACACAGAAGCGACGGGTTATTATCGCCACCTAGCGGCAATAATATGTACTTACTTAGATTTTACTTTTTTAATGCAAGACGGGAAATTATGGAAATGCTTACTTATGTGGTCCTACACAATGCAATTGGTGTTATATTGTAATATATAGTCATAGTAAATATGGGATTTGTTATTAGGAGTAGCTGCAGTCTTCTCCTTTGAAGACATTTCAGTCTATGCCTACTACATCTTTTAGCCAGGCTGTACAAACGGTTACAACCAAGAATATGCTTAGTGACTGTAGCTTGCATGATAGATAGGAAACGTGACCTCACTTGATGAGTAAAGATAATATAATATAAGATGAAACTGATACTTCTGAAAGTGATGTCATCCCCTTTGGGGGTTAAGTCGACAGTGTGTAGCAGACATGGTCAGGTTGGCTGTGCAGGTGGGTTCCCTTGACAAACTGTTGAGCCACCATCTCAGCTACCAAGTTCTTTGAAGAAAAAACTGTTAAGTTATAATGTGCAGGCAAAGCACCAAAGAGCACAACAGCGAGATACAGCCTTCTGTTGTGGCCCCTAGAGAGCCAGTTAAAGGGCCCCTATTTTACCATGTTGATAGGCCATGACAAGACATCTAAAAATCGACCCTTGAGTGACATCACACATGGGAGTGGCCAACCAGAAGTATGATGGATGGATCAGACCTCACTGGGTAGGCTGGTAGGTTGATCGACGTAGCACCTGGTGGTAAAATAGAGGTCTGGGGGTTAGGTAGGACATAGGTAGGACAGTCCACTGTGCCCTACACACAGACTTCTACTTAGTGGTCACAGCAAGCAGCATTGTGTTTATGAATCAGGCATTGAACAGCCCTGATCAAGTTGAAAACAACTGAGATGTTAATATTATTCTGCAATGTTCTCAGTTACAACTTCAACGTGGTTTGAAAATCAATATCATGCAAATTTGAAATGGAGAAGAAAGAATAAGGAAAAAAACAACAGAATTATAAATTATAATTGGAAGCTAAAGTTGGTTTTAAGTGGGGGATTGGAGCCTAAAAGCTTCAATGAAAAGCGATGAAAACTCCTGACCCGTGAAGTGCTTTATTTCTAGTGAGAGTGTAGCTGGCAGATTGGCTGAAGAGCTTTCCACACAAGAGCTTTTTGTTCCGTTACTCATAAGGGCCCTTTCAACTCCTACACTCGCCACCTTTTCGATCAACGTGCGTGGAAATGCCAGTGACCTCCACTCACGAGGCGGCAACTGTTTTCTTAGGAAATGTACAATGCTCTCTCCTCTCAGAGTGAGCTCACGTCCCCACCTGCCTCTCGTCTGCTGTTGCGCGGCGACTATCCAAGCCGGTGGATCGTGATGCGTTGCCATGCGTTTTTATACCATGACAGAGGCGCTGGCTGTTCACAATATTAGGCAGTTAATATGAATAAACACTTATACGTTTCTGTAACATCGTTTTTATGAGGAGAATTATGCACTCGACATGCCCACGGTAGCTTCCATCTGGTAGTTATGATCCAATGCTGTTCCATTAATTAATACCAATGAATGTGTGAATAAATGTGATGAATTAATACATTTTCTCATGGTGTAGTTCAGTTTTACATTTGTCTGTGAACCAGGCATCCTTACCAGATCAACTATATCCAATTAGCATGTGGCTTCAATTCCTGGATTACCAACCAGTAAAAAACGGGGTGGGGAAAAAGGGCCCCCAGGGGCCTCAAAGTCCCCAGAGGTACCTCTTTTATAATATCAAGACAAATAAGCCATAAGAGAAATTATACTTTTCAGTATAAACAATATTGATGGTTTAGTGTATTGCTATGGCCTTGCCACAGAAGAGAAGCCCTGCATGCACACACACATGCATGCACACACGCACACACACACACACACACACTGCAAACACACACGCACACACATACACATTTTCCTATGAGGAGAGCCATTATATATAACACACCTTTAGAGTGTGGTTAGGCTGTGGTTCATCCCCTCAGAAAATGACACACAAGATGATTTATAACAATGCAGCATGGTCCACATCCCCAGAAGAAACACATCATTAAAATAGGATTGAACCATTTGTCCTATCATATCCCATGAAGGGGAAGAGAGAGTAAAATATAACCACTTGAATAAGTTATGAACCTGGAAGTCCTTACCAATCTTATATCTTATTAAAAGAGCCTGACCAAAAGTACTCTTCTGCTTGAACTTGGGCTCGTGGCCCTGAGAATCTAGTTCCTAATTAGTCTGACAAGGAGCTATAAAAGCGCACAATCTAAAATGCTATACAGGGCATTATAATAGAAGATTATGAGAAATAACTCTTATTACGTGAAAAAACTGAATGCCATTATCATTGTATTATAGTTTCACGATTTGTTCCTTCGATAAGACAGTTTACAAAGCGGGTATTTTCTTTATTTTTTTTTACATTTTATCAAATTGCTTCTAACCTTGAAAATGAATAATTGTTCAAACGACAAAATTTTGTTACTGCATAGCAAGTGTGAATGTCTTTGTCTTCACATTTTTCCAGGCATGGAAAAATGTGTTTTCCATGCCACGTATTGTGTATAACAAAAATACAATCCAGGATTTCTGTTTGCGCTCAACTTTTTTCTTGGACTACTTACTATTGAGTATTATATGAATACATTGTTATATAAAATCATCTTTGTGTCAAACGTCAGTTGTTTTGAGACTTGAACAACTGGCGTTTAAGAGAAGACGTGGAACGATGGTTGTAGACCAGCAATTCTGATTGTTTTGAACAAAATATGCAGCCACAAGAAAAGAAAAAGAAAACAATTGGGTTTCTTGGAAGAAAATTGTAAAAACTAAATTGAACAGCCTTCAAAAACTGATATCTGGTTCATGAAAAAAACAAAACATGAATCGTGTGTTCCCAAAAATGTAATAGATGACTGCAAAGGCTGCATTCCTGTCAATCTATTTATTTGTCAGAATTTGACTATTTCAGAAGGTGGCACACAGGACCATGATATATCACCATGATAATGGTAGCAAATCTACACAGAAGGCATAACACTCTTTCATCTTGTTTGTTTAACTCTACTTTTACATTTGTCAGGATAGAAATGCCCAAGTGCTCGTGATATTAAAATCGTTGAAGTATGGCTCATTCCTATGTTCACATACTCCCCCCTTTGGGCTCTTCACAAGTGTGGCTGCGAGGGCTGTAACAGGAGTATCACTTCCAGTAATGGTGTAGCCTCCTCCTCCGCACCTCTCACTCGCATCACTTAAAAGCACTCCTGGGCGCGCCAACGTATACACAATCTCACCAAGAGACAGCCGCTATAGAGGTGCTGACCCCTGGCTCGCATTGAAATGCCGGAAGGACGTCAGTGAAATCCCCCTCGTGAAACTTGAGCACTTCCTCATTTAGATACAAATTGTGTGTGTGTGTGTGTGTGTGTGTGTGTGTGTGTGTGTGTGTGGACTAAAATAAAAAGTCCATTATGGATCGAGTGGATTTACATGTCTTCATTGCCTAAACAAACCACGGTATACTCTGTGTTTTTTAGAGAGACAGCATGCAGGGAGAGGACAAGGATGGAATAGGAGGACAAGGAGGTGTACTTCCAGTGAACTGCAGTGCATCTGTACTCAGGATGAGGAGTCCGTTAGGAGATCCTCTTAATTAAGTCACCATCACATGATTACCAAATTATTCATTGCATTAATGAATAATGAATAATAACGCAATCATAAAAAGTCTACATTTGTCATATAATTTCTTTATATTTAGAACTCATTCACAAAATATATTCCTGGTTGTTTTTTTGAATCCAGGTTGGACCAAGGAAATTATATATTATAGACGTTTACAGAAAAAAACTTACGCATGAAATATAACTGCACACAATAATTTAATAAAGTCAACCACAGACTAGAAAAACAGAGCAAATGCATTTTGTATTGAAGAAAAACAATTTCTTTGCATTGTAAGCTTGAATTATTACATTTGTACAGCAATTATCTCATACCATCATGAGTGTGGTCAAACAAAACGTTTCACATTATTACTGTATATATAACATAATCTCCATTATATTAGCTCATGTCAACCAGCTAAACAGTCACATTCAAATGTGATTCTTGGATTATTTACAACCAAAGTTTTATCGATAGATTTCCAATATAAACGTGTATTGATGTTGATTTCCTGTAATGCATACACTAGGTTTTTAATAACTCATGTTAGACCAAGAATCACACTAAGTAGTTTTCAAGTTGCTTCAAAAAGCACAGTGGAATAAGCCAACTTCATTACGGTTGTTGGATCATATCAAGGACAATATGTCTCCGTGTTTAACAACCAAGATGATAAAGGAGGCCTAGCTTTAAATACACATCTGTTGTGTGGAGAGTACAGCCAAAATATAAAGTTTTGATTCATCATTTTAGGTTCAATCCAGGTACTTTGTTGCACCTTTTTCACTACAGATTCAGAAAAATAAATGATCAGTTTCTTCTTACTGCTGCATATAGATTCTTTAAAAAAACAACTAAAAAACCCTCAACAATGAATCCGTTCACAGAGCCAATTTATATAGACCATGAATGCATCTACTGATGTGCTAAAACAAAGAGGGGAATGCATATCGGTCCAATATTTGATGAGAGAAGTTTCCAGATGATTCCATGTGTACCCTCCAGATGTAAGATGAAATAAAGAGCTCGGAGGATGAAGGCTTCATTTAGTCTTTTCAATATTTGTGCTGAACAGCATGTAAAACAAAACCACCATTATGACACTCCCTACACCAGCTGTAGGGAGTGTCAGCTGTCGGTTGATGTTGTTTGAACGAAAACATACGTTTTTGAAAAAGGTTAAAACAACCTTGCATCTCCTGAAGAAAGTAATTTAAACCTCTATTGTATATGGTTGACATTTGTTATAAAGAGCATTTTCTTAAGACCCAGCCGTCTTAATAAAGTCTAAAATAACAATCGGTAAAGAATGTCACACACAGGTGTTCATTCAGTACACAGAACACATCCTTTCTGAGTTCTGACAACAATTATTTTGAAGAATAAAACCCTGGCCATGTGTGACAGTCACATCAGTACCAGTAGCTCTATGAAAATGTTCTCCGCAGTGCTCGCTTTTGTTTAGCACACTTGGTTAAAAAAAGAAAGAAATACAAATCAAAAGCTTCTGGGTGAATACACTCACAGAGCTTTGTGTGATCAGAAGACAAAGTGAACGGAGACTTCTCGCATCTTTCCCGGGAGGAACCACCTCCGCTTCAGATAGTCGATACCTCCAACAGAGCATGTGTGAGACTGAAAACCATGTGAAATAGATGAGCACAGAGCCACGCAGAGCCGGGTGAGGAGCATAGCGGCAGAAAGGCACTGTGCTGTGATACCACGTCTAGATTCTGGACGTCCAACCAGCACAACTCAGGCCGTTAGCGTTTAAGATGAACCGAGCACTTTCGTTAAGGTAGAGTGAATGGGGTGAGGTCAGGTGGATCAACTGTCACTCAACACTTGTCCCGCCTCCCGTGTTCTTACGAGGGTTTTGGGGCTTTGGGTATGGGGGGTGTCATAAAATACGGGCCTGGGATGCCCCTTTGATGCTTTAACTGTTGTGATAAAAAGCTAAGCAAATAAACCTGATGTGTTCAAACTGTATAGAAAATATAGCTGGGATTTGCTGTCTGATGTAAAGGGGACGAGTGGGCACAAGAGGTCTTCTATCAGTTCATTCAGTTTACGCACACATGCACACACACACACATGACACACACGCAGACATAGAGACACACGCACGCACGTACACGCATGCACACACACACACACGCACACGAACGCACACACAAACACACGCGCATGGTCACGCAAACCATGCATGCATGCGCTCATTTAAAAAAGCAGCAAAAACATAACAAAACAAAACATTTTACGATGAATTATACAAAGGTTTACAGTAGGGTCGCTCTCAACAGAAATATATCAAATCTTTGTTCTGCGTGGTAGTTTCCTTAACTTTTAAATATTCAACATTTTTTTGTGTCAAATGACAGAAATAACAGATTCCGCCAAATGAGAAAAACAATTTATCCACAGTTGTTTTCAATATGATGTTCTTCCAGTATGTTAAATAGATAAATATACACTTGAATAAATTAAATTAAATACCACCAAAAATGAGAAAGCTGTTGACCAACACTGTGAGGTATTATGTAAAGGCAAGAAGGAAAAGAAAAGAATTTCAAAAAGCAACCTTGGCCCGAATACTAAAAAAAAGTCTGATGTCACAAATCACACAAAGCGATCAAATGTACATAGGTAGCTTTTTTTCTTAAGGAAGCACAAGATGAAGGACCACAAGCCGGCCATGGCTCTCCCTGTCGTTCACCTTGCCCCTTGTGTCTCCCGTCGAGACAGATTCACTCAGCTTCACCACGACAAACAAAGTCTCGAAATAAAAAAAACAAAACATACAAAATATTCCAAGTGCTCGGCCCTGGCTGTTCGGTCGCGAGGTCAAGGGGGATCACGGTCGACGACGATAGTCAAACGGTTTGGTTTGTTGCGTACAAATCTTTTTTTTTTGTTTTTTTATACAAAATAAGAAATATACACAAGAGACGTCACGCGTGGCGCACGCCGGGTGGTTTCCGACGCTGGTCCTAATAGATGACTTCGTACACTGTGGCTTTCTTGTCCCCTGACCCCGTCACTATGTACTTATCGTCTGCAGAGATGTCACAGCTCAGCACGGACGACGACTCCTTCGACTGTGGGCACACGATGTACACAAATTCATGGGTCATAAAATCAGAAAACAATGTTATAGATATCGTGAAAAATGTCTATATTT
The DNA here is from genome assembly GCA_027123675.1 of Molva macrophthalma. Classification (NCBI taxonomy): domain Eukaryota; kingdom Metazoa; phylum Chordata; class Actinopteri; order Gadiformes; family Lotidae; genus Molva; species Molva macrophthalma. Next base: position 3,008,057 of record JAOPJO010000134.1, on the reverse strand, counting down.
TGTCCCGAACAGTAATTAATATTGGCTTTATTTAATGAATGCAAAGATATCCACTTTGTGACTCTGTGGCTTGTTGATGAAAAATTAATAATGATTATTAACACACATGCAGATGAATGCATCTACTGCCATTCTTGTTCCGTCTCAGGGTTTGTCTCTGAACACTGCTGGCTTCCAGGGTCATAGAGTCAATTATTTGATCTATCTTGAGTTAACCCATTTCACTTCTATATTGCACCTGTGGTTTATGCTAACTGGTAGACCCAAGGTTAGAGAGGAGGGACTACCTAACGTCTAACCTTTCACTAAATAGAAATGATTGAAACAACATTGAAACAATAATAATAATAATAAAACAGATGATAACGCACTGCAGTGCGTTATCACCTATATTATTTGTATTATTATTAAGGACACCAATCCCCTCCTTTCTTACTGGATCTTATCCAATAGTGCAGCATTTACGTGGAATATGCTGGCATTTACGTGGAATATGCTGGCATTTACCTGGAGTATGCTGGCATTTACCTGGAATATGCTGGCTCCATATGGTGTTCTCCAGGCGTTCAGCAGGTTGTCCTTTCCTGTGCTCACAAACCATTTCCCTGCAGAACAATGGATGTATTATTATAGCACACCATCAGAGGATCGGATGCCAAGAGATCTATCCAAGGGCTTTTCAAATATTCAAACCAATAATATCATGCCACAGTTAGTTTTTGTATGACACAACAAATAAGTTTCCTTTTCCAGCTAATTAATATATGGTGATAGATCAGCCAAAACAATACGGAAATATGTTGTTTTAAACTAATCACTTAAACTAATTGCTTTCATGAAAATTGAAGCTTGACATTATCAACAGACTGGCTCACATGTTACTGACTACCTCAGCTTTCTTTAGGCTGGAGGGAGGCTGGAGAGATGGGTTGGGTTTTACAAAAACAACAACATGCACACGGTTCCCTCTGACGCCCCGAAGGTCACAGGCCTAGAAGGCTTACCACAGTGGGCGAAGCGCAGGGAGAGCACGCAGCTCTCGTGGAGGTGCAGCTGGTACTTGTCAGGCTTGGTGACGTGGAGGACCTCCACGTTGCTGTTCTCCATGCCCACCGCCAGCCACTCTCCCGTGGGACAGTAACCCAGAGAGAAGATCTGCAACCACAGAGCATTCAGCTCAGTATCTGTCTGTCTGTGTGTGATTCAACATCATATTTTTGCTATCTGTATTGAGTTATAAATAATGCAATACCGTCTGTGTGTGTTTGTGTGTGGGTGGGTGCGTGTTTGTGTGTGTGTGTGTGTGTGTGTGTGTGTGTGAGTGTGTGTGTGTGAGTGAGTGAGTGAATGAGCGAGCGTGCTTGTGAGTCTCTGTTTGTCCATCTGTCTGTTAGTGTGTCCATCTGTCTGTGTGTATCTGTGTGTCTGTGTGTCTGTCCGTACCTGTGAGGTGAAGTCATGCTGCTGGAGCTGCCTTCCCTCCCTCAGGTCCCAGGACCGGACCGTGTTGTCCAGGCCCCCGGTCCACAGCTTGGTCCCGTCGTTGGAGATGTCTATACAGCTGGCCCCGTCCGTGTGGCCCTGGAACTGCCTGAAGGGAAACACAGCAGGAGACAGAGTCACACATAGAAATACACATATCAGTAGCTTGGTGAAAAGTCTCCATGAAAATAACATTGTTGTGTCTCTTAGTGTACGTTTTAAATATTTGAATGTGACTTTTTATTGATTTGCTTGTTTTTCTTGTATTTGTTTTTCTTGTGTATTTAGAAAAGTATATAAAAAAATCTAGCCGTGAGGCATTTATCTAGATTCCAAACCTAACACACATAATATATGTGGCTAACCTTCCACTAATATGTCATATATATAATTTGATATCATGTTTTCCTTCCCTTCATAGAAACGCTGCCTCAGGCAAACTTTGAATGAACACTAACATGCATCTAGCCAGCAATCCTACGCAGCTGTTATTGAAGGGCCACTTTTGCAGGAGAATCAAACAATATCATCGCATATGCTCATACACAGAGACGCAATACACACACACACACACACACACACACACACACACACACAGGCGGTAGTGCGTACCTAACCAGGATCTGGTTGTGGAGGTCCCAGACGGCGATGTTGCCGTCAGAGCAGCAGGAGAAGCAGACCTTGGAGTCGGGGCTGATGGCCAGGGCGTAGCACGCAGGCGCAGAGGATGTTAGCTCCGCCTTGATCCTGGGAGTGGGCGTGGCCAGGTCCCAGATTGACAAGGTGCTGGCCTCGCCCCCAACGATCAGCGTTCGCCCATCAGGAAGTAGCCGGCAGGAGCGGATGTAATTATCTCTGTTCTGATTTGACACACACACACACACACACACACACACACACACACACGCACACACAGATGCACACACACACACACACGCACGCACGCACATGCACACATAAGCACACAAACACCCGTATATACAAATGCATACAGCCAAACACACACACACACACACACACACACACACACACAGAGGAAGGTGTTTTATATTTTTGTTAGAGACATTGATGCGTTATTAATGACTCAACACAAATAACACATTTGTTTTGGGATTTTCCTCACCTCCCAAAAACCAAAAACAAAATACGTTATTAAAAATGTATGTTGCACAGTGCTTTGCACTACAGCTCTACTATCGATTCAACCCGTGAACATTGTGAAGGATTGACAAGTACATCTCTCTCTCTCTCTCTCTCTCTCTCTCTCTCTCTCTCTCTCTCTCTCTCTCTCTCCCTCACCAGGCAGTCCAGCTGGGACACGGGGGTCTTGTTGCCCGGCTGGCTGACGTCCCACACCTTGACGCAGCCCTTGCCCCCGGTGTAGACGTGGCGCGTGGGGTTGCTGATGGTCACGGCGCACACCACGTCGCCGTGGCCCAGCGTGTTGATCTGCCGCGCGTGGCGAGGGATCCCGGGGCCAATCAGCGCGTCGGGGGGGAACGGCACGGGCTGCATCTGGCCGTCCGCGCTCACGTGGAACGAGTACGCTCTGGAGGAGGGGCGGGACGAGAAGAAGGAGAGAGGGAGGAAGCATGGGGAAAGAGGGGGAGAGATGGGGGAGGCTTTAATCCGTGACAGTGCAGCAGGGCAAAGGGCTGAGAGGTTTATCACACTAGTGGTAGTGTTGGCAGAATGGTACTTTGGGCACTATGTTGGTGGTCCATTAAATGCTTGTGTTGAAAGGATAACCCCTTGAGATGAGCCAATCCAGTTTTTCGAGGGGGGGGGGCTCTAATTAAGATACCTCATTGGGCAAAGGTGTGGGGGTTTTGCATCATTGTTCAGATGTACATTTAAATGTTTTCAAAGATAAAAACATCAATACGGGAAAATAATTCCACATTGGAGATAAATCATTTTGAATATTGAACAGTGTAATGACGGAAGTGTGAGCAAAGTAAACAATGAAAACACATAGAAAAATAAAAATGACTCTTATGTATTGGAAGACGAGAAACAACCCAATGAATAAATGGAGAGGAGGTATGCATGTAAATTTCCTCAGCATGTTTTCACATGTCACATGGTACATACGGTTTTCCACCCGGAATGCCAGACAGGTTGGGTGGGAGACCCGGGACACGGATATGGTGATGAGGATCAAATCCCACCTACAGTACAGAGAGAGGGAGAGAGGGAGAGAGGGAGAGAGAGAGACAGAGAGACAGAGAGACAGACAGAGAGAGTTACAGAGAAAGCGATAGAGAGAGAGAGAGAGACCGAGAGATAGAGTAAGCGATAGAGAGAAAGAGATAGAGAAAGAGAAAGCGATAGGGTGAGAGAGAGAGAGAGAGAGAGAGAGAGAGAGAGAGAGGGGAGAAAAATTGAACCACACGTAAATACAGCACACACCCACATTCACAGCCAGCGCCAGAGCTGTGGGTGCCATGAAGACGGGTGCGATCATTGAGTGTGTGTCTGTGTGTGTGTGTGTGTCCGTGTGTATGTGTGACATCCAAAATCACTTCAACGCTGTCATCGCAGTGAAATGCAACAGAATCAAATGCCAAGAGCTGCCTTTTTTCCGCCTGCCGTATGGGCAATTCTGAGTAAGAATTAAATATGCATAGACCTTTAAAAGACAGGAGATAAAGGAGGACTGGCATTAAACTCATGAGGGTGCTGCGTTTGTGCCAAACGGACTGTAGAACACAAAGCCCATGTCTAGCTTAAGGCAATATTCAAAGCAATCTCTACAGCATACAGCATGAATATCAATACGTGCCCCCATGGAATGTTTTGAAATGGAATAGTATTTTTCCCTTACCTTCACACAGTCTTTAAACACTAGTCTAGAAAAACTATAAACCTGTTGACAACATTGAATAAAATGCTGGTTCAGAAGCGTGGTGAACAGGGAGTCGTTGAGATTGCTTTAGATTTCAACCGTGATCAAAGAACAAGGCGGTGTACTTACAACAGTACAATTTGCTCGTGCATACGAGTCGCTTGTCCGTGATACAAGTTGGGGTGCTCTTGTCGTTGAAGTGAAGTGAGTGAGTGTTTTTATTTTCGTCCCGTTGCGCCCAAAGCACATGTGAACAGAAGGTCTGGTCTACTACTAGACCACCCAAACACCCAGCCACACACCCACTACACCACCCAAACACCCAGCCACACACCCACTACACCACCTACACCACCCAAACACCCAGCCACACACCCACTACACCACCCAAACACCCAGCCACACACCCACTACACCACCCAAACACCCAGCCACACACCCACTACACCACCCAAACACCCAGCCACACACGCACTACACCACCCAAACACCCAGCCACGTTGTCGGTCGTTTGGACATAAGCACCTACAAAAGGTTGTTCACGGCATGAAAGCGTTTGGCAACCTGTGCTCTAGGCCAGTGGTTCTCCAGCTAATTATCTTGGGTCACCTACAATGATTTGGTGAGACTTGTGACCCCCTAATCACTCTTGACCTAGTCGCAAGTGTGCGCATACACACGTGCACAACACACAAACAAACACACACACAAAAACATCTGCACAGCTTTTCATCAGAAAAAAAATCGTTTTTAAAGAAATATATGAAAATTATAAAACGGATTGTTCCATTCCTTGAATCTGATAAGCTCAAAGCAGTTTTAAAATACTAATATAAACACACACCTGTGACTGCAAGACAATTAATTTTTTTGTATTAATACGCCACCAATCTCAAAGTATGCCAGCCTCTGTTACTTGGCAACCATTTTGCTGTTTGAAGGAACTATACTCCTTTGCGGTATAATGATGATTAGCTTTCAATAAGAGATCGCATTTCATGTTGCCGTGTGTATACTGTGCCTAACAACGCCCCCTAGTGGTCATAAAAATCCCCGTAAACCCCAGCCTCGCGTGGCTCATTGCTTAAGGATACCGCGGGGAGAAGCTGTGCTCTAGATAAAGCGTACCACTTGCGTGCGTCCATAGGCCGCCACCGCGGCCGCCGCCACGGCGCTCATCTGGGGTGAGATGGTGGGCAGGCCGGCGTAGGCTGCCCCCGCGCTGCCCAGCTCCCCGTTCAGCCCGGGGTGGGGGACCATGCCGAAGGGGCCCGGGTAGGAACAGGGCACCGCCAACGGAGTCCGCAGGCCGGGGACTGAGGACAGAGGACGTGATGGAAGGTGTTCATTACGTGTGTTGCGTAGGTAGAGTAAGCTAGTAAGTATTGTTTAAGTAATATGTTTAACTGATGGTTCATGCATTCTCCTTACTGGGTATTATCTCTCTGTCTCTTGTTCTCTTACTATGTATGTTCTCTCACTCCCGCTCGCTCTCTCTCTCTCTGTCTCTCTCTCTCTCTCTCTCTCTCTCTCTCTCTCTCTCTCTCTCTCTCTCTCTCTCTCTCTCACCTACTATGTGTGCAATCTCTCACTGTCTCTCCCTCACTATGTGTGCTCTCTCGCTCTCGCGCTCCCTCACATTCTCTCGCTCTATGGCCGTTTGACTGGGAAATGGAAGGTATTGTTGTGTTATTGTGTGAGTGTTAAACGCTCTTCCCTGTGAACACGCAGCAGAATTCTAGGAGGTGATGTTCAGTAAGACAAGTGTGTTGTTGTTGTTGTTGTTGTTGTTGGTGTTTTTTTTCCATCCAAGCCAAAACACAGAGCTGTTGGGAAAATGTGTTGTGGCATCTGCCACAGCATTCAACTTTATGGCTCACTATGATGATGCGGATGATGATGCCTTCCTGTTATGATGTTGAACTTACTAAGGGTCTCTATGCCTGGGGGCTTCCCGGGGGGGAGCCTCAGGCCCGGGGTGGAGGCGGTGCTAGGGGTGGGGGCGTCTGACCGGGGTGTGGGGGTACTGGACTTGGACACTGGCGTGCTGGACTTCTCATTCTAGAAATGTAAATAAGTATTATTAGAAGTGACAACAGACACGGCAGGGTGTGTGTGAGTGTGTGTGTGTGTGTGTCTGTGTGTGTGTGTGTGTGAGTGAGTGTGTGTATGAGTGAGTGAGAGAAAGAGAGAGTGAGTGAGTGAGCGTGTGTGTGTGTGTGTGTGTGTATGTGCGTCAGTACGTGGACGACAGCCAATTAATATGAATACAATCCTTCAACACGCCCCTTCAGATGAGTGAAAGCGGCCTCTGAGAGGTCCTCATGGGACTCACCATGCTAATCTCTTTGGATTTAGAGGAAGGTGTGCTACTGGAGGAGGCCAGCGAGGAGGGGCTGAGGGGCGGGTCCTTCTTCAACAGGCGAGCCTTGTCCAATCCGTTCTCCCGAGGGGAGTGGGCGGGGCTAGCTCTGGGGGAGGCCGGGTCCTGTTGTTGTGAGGCAGGAAAGTCCATAAAGCCGGAAGAGGGCAGAACTTTTATTTGTATTTCCTTACTGTGAAAGTTTGAAACCGAAGCGGTTCTTACCTCGTTGGAGACGTCCACGACCAAGTTGTCATCACTCTTTTCGCCGTCGCTGTCCTGAAATGAGAAAATGAGTGTATGAGTGTATAGATGCATAATAGGAATGAACAGACGCACATTAACACACACAAAAGTGAATCTTACGGTTCCGAAATTATGATTTCCCAGTTGTTCCATTTGAATGGTATTTCCATGCTATTTTAATGCTAAAATCACCATTTCTGTCTACACAGCCTTTACGAGACGTATGCAAACACAACTTTTTACTCTTTCATTCCAAACGTTTCACCTATTTAAGAAAAGTCCTTCTATTTCAGCCATTGTGATGAGAAGGAGAAACCCCCTTGTTTGGGGTGCGATGGCCGTCAACGTGTCAGCCATTTTAGACCCAGAGAACCCTGAATCCTATTGATCCTGAACCTTATAGAGGCACACTTCACAGAGCCGCCCTTGTTGATGACATCCAGTCTATACAGAGGTCAAGGTGTCGGGCTGTCTCTCCATCGATCTATCCACTAGCCCGCGGCCACGGCTCTGAGGTTAAGCAGCCGCGAGGAAACGACCCTTGAAAGACAGAGAGGGAGCGAGAGAGAGAGAGCGAGAGAGAGAGAGAGAGAGAGAGAGAGAGAGAGAGAGAGAGCGAGAGAGATCGATGGTCCTCACGTAGCGTGACGAGGGCAGGTCCTTGTCGTCCGTCTTCTGCTTCTTGCTGTCGGAGGAGTAGTCACTGGCGCTCCGGTGTTTCTCCCCCGCACGGAAGCTGGCAGACGGAGACACCGACGAGCTCTGCAGGGGGAGAGGTCAGGACGGGGGGAGGACAAGGGATTAGTGCAGGGGTTTCGGGACAAACATACAAGGGGAAATTAACTCTCGCTACAATGGTTTCATTTTGTGACGCTGGCATTGTTTTTTTTTACTGAACTTGGTTTTAGCTTGAGAAATAAACATCACTTTAGCTGACTGAAACACAGTGTCCTTATCCTTAAACAGGATGGATCATCTCTAATGAAATTACTCATGTCAGGATCCTTAATTTGAGAATATAAGGGTAAAGACATTTGTGCTACCGGGGTTAATGTAATGTAAGCCAGTTAGTAGTGATCTGGATTAGCCATGAGGATTCCATGATAGTTTATTTTGTTTTGTTTCAGTTCATATACCTCCAGAGCATCTTCCCATGGTCGTCCATCAGACTACACCACCAGTCTTAAATGCAATGCTTTGGGTCACAATCTGG
>JAOPJO010000134.1:2987628-2998782 GCA_027123675.1 Molva macrophthalma | reverse complement strand
CCCCCCCCCGGGCCCCCCGCCCCACGAACAAAGTTGGAGCTCGAGAGACCCGGGAAATGGTGACTGCTGGGAGAGAATGGGTGTTGATGCAGCGTGTCTGGAGAAGCAACAGAAAAGGTTTTGTGTTCCAAAGTGTTTGCTTTGCGTCACGGCTGTTTACCCGTTGGAAGGATTCATTGGAAGGGAGAATTAAAGAAGAAAATGATCCCTAGTGGAATCTAAATAAAAGAGAATTCTGGCGTCTTATTTGGAAAAGACGATTCAACATTTAGAAAATTACAAACCCCATTTTATTGCTTCTAACCTGTTGTTTTTTCTCTCTCTTTTCTCTACTCCCTTCAACAGGAGCTGCTGAGATCATGACAGGTACGTTCCTTCCTTTGTTTTTTCACTCTGTAAGCCCCTGTGTTGTTCCTCTGACAGCGTGTTTCTGTCTGGAAACGTCAAGCCGTCTGTCTGCGCATCCCTTTAACTCCGTGTTTACTGGGATTCCTCCACGGACCATCAGTGGAAGGGTGGCACCTTTTGCATGAGGGGAAATTACATTTTTAGAAGCCGAAAAGGATTGAAATATTTTTTGAGGGAACGTGCTCCTGAGTAACGGTGCCAGGATTAAAATCGTGAGAGGGCCTGTAGCTAATTTTGAGTGGGCCGTATTATTAAAGATTGAGAGTCGTGATTCAGTTTAACTATGAATGTACCACGGGGGGAAACACACTGTCTACCCAGTCGTAGGTCTGCTAGCAGTGAGTGAGGACGTACGGGCGGGCAGTCTATTAAAAATAATGTATCATCACATTTTTTGTATTGGCGATACACCACCAGTTTGAGAGGACTTAAGAGAGTTGAGATACCGTAAAATCCTAAATCAACGTAAATATACCGTAACCTAGGCTGATGAAAACATTGTTTGGCACGTCTCGCCTGAGAAACGCTGTTTCAAACAACAATATCTTCCCATAACGAAAAAATAATTCATGATTAATTCCAAAAATATCATCAAATAACATGAATACTAACACAACAACTAACATGCTACTACTGCTCCTATGCTTCCAAAATGGAGGCCGTCACTGCGATGTGAAGTTCGATGTACAAGCCCTACATCACCTTTGTGTTTAGCATTGAGGCGTCTCTGCAACAGCAGCAGCACGCGGTACACATGGGTTCCTATCCGTGGTTATCTTATGCAGCGTCATTACCCAACACCACCCAATAAGTTGTCGGCTGCAGACAGCGAGCAAACGGTTCATTACAAACACTTCACCTACTTTGTGAGTGTATTTCCAACATTGCTGGTGGCAATGCACCTATCCGTAACAAACTTCACTCGCGAGCAAACGCGCCGTCCAACCATGACACCATAAGCATGCCGCGCAAGGCAAACCCGTGAGCCAGTTGTGTTTCACATAAGAGTTCAGTGCTCAGTCAGACAAGGCAGCACATGGATCGGCTAAACCCTCCACCTTCGCGCTGTCGTGCCCCTCAAAAGTTAGCTAGGCTGTTGGTGTCTCTTATCTCTTATACACCAGCTTGATTATTCGTGCCCCTCAATAGTTAGCTAGCCCGTTGGTATCGCTAATCTCTTATACACCATCTTGATTATTCATGCCCCTCAATAGTTAGCTAGCCTGTTGGTATCGCTAATCTGTTATACACCATCTTGATTCTTTAACTGATCGTTTTTGGAATAAATAATCCATCGTGGCAGTATTTATTTCTCTTTTCATATAAGATTGGACATGTGTATGATGTTGGCTCAGGTGTTAAACATATCTTTCGGGTTTGCATCCCTGAATCCCCAACAGATATCACAGAAAGCCATACACTTAGCCGAAATAAAACATACAAAATATTCTATATATTTTTTCAGGGAAGAACCATGATATAGAGGATTATACAGGTAGACTTCTTTAAATACCAATCGACGACACCACATAGTTCTTGTCTTCAGAATTTTCTTGTCGCATGGAATTGTGTTATTGTATCAACTGAAAGCTATCAAGAAATACGAATGGATTAATTTTGTGGAATTTCATCTTTCTTTCACTTCGTTTATCCCTGTTTTGCCGTTTATTTCTTTATTTCTTTCTTGATGTAGCTCCATTATTTCTCTAATTTGTCCTCCCTTGTTCCTTTCCGTTCCTATCTTTCATGTGGCAACATCATTATACAAACGGGAACACAGATTGTCCAATCAGATGGCCAGAAATGTTTGAAATAAAATGGCCAGTCACTAATTATGTCCTATGATGAATATTTCTTTTTTTCATTGTGAACTTCTTTGAAAGTGCATTTTGATCATCAGGGTTTAATGACTGAGCAGGAGAAGGAGCAATGCTTCACAGACGAAGAAAGAGGAGAAGGAAAGAGGGAGAGGGAGGAACTTAATTGATAATGACTCGTCTGTCCTCACAGTTGTTCCCTAAGAGCCAAGGACGCTTGCAGACAGCCGCAAACTCAGGGGGATAAAATGGAAGTCTGGGTCTGTCCTAGTTTTATTTTTTATTTTTTCCACTGCCCCTTTTATGTCTTTTGATGTGAAAACAAGAGAGGAAAGTTCAAAGAGATAGCGAACTCCATTTGAAAGGTGCCTTCTGACAAGCGCTGATGAAGACGATCGTTTGATAATGTTCCCCCGATTTCGTCAACTTCCATTCAAATCGGGCGCTGGGCGCACAGTGCCATTTCGAACCTTGACTACAATTCACATCACACACACGCGACAACATCACACACACACACACATACACACACGCACACACACGCACACACACGCACACACACACTGACTGTGATGTTTGTGTCTGGTGGCTATAGAACAAGCGATGTAAAATATCCCTGCCTGCCTGGTTAAGTTTGCTAAATGAAGCCAATGCCACGATTACTCGAAGGACAACCAGATCAGATTCTTGCTTGGCTTCCTTGGAGACAAGATAGGAGAAAAGTATTCCGTCCTTCTTCAAACCGTCTTTAATCTCGCTGTCCCTTTTTTGTCATATACACCCCCAAGCCATTCACATACTTTAGATCCATGTGTGTGTGTACACGCGAGGCATACATACACGCACGCACACAAACACACGCACACATGGGCACACATGGGCACACACACACACAATCAAACACACACACACACACACACACACACACACACACACATACAGTCTTGGGGTCTAAGCACTTGTTAAGTTGTTTCATCCATTATCTGAGGCTCTGTTTGTTCTCATCTCTATCTGGTGCTCCAACTAACACACAGCTAAACTCCACCAAACTTAATTTTGTTCTATAAATACAGTTTGATAATTAGTCCATAATGGTGCATGGAATTCTACACAAAGCGCAGCAAAGAACAGTTAGCAAAAACCTGATGCCCTGACGACAACAGAAGTCCCCACGACTTCAGCACCTGTGTCAACCCCTCCTCTACTGTTCACACAGATCTATCATACTATTGTTCATCTCATTCATGTTCCTGAACGCTGTCGTGTACGGTAATTATTTCAAATTGTATTACATGACGCAGATTCGCAGTAAGGCCACATTCATGCGTGTGTTGTCTTGTTAAGGAGCGCATGGACAGAGTTTTTGGTGGACTACTACCGGCTGATGAGCTGCAAAAAAATCCTTATAAGATCTCCTAATACTATCTATCAAATGAATGTCATTTTCTTTGGCAGATTAAGCTAATTAGTTCCTCATTAGGCCTAACTGCGTACGCCTGTTGAGAGTCAGGTCTCAGCAGCCTAAGTGGCTGGAGAGCAATAGACACGCCCCTCAGGCCCCCCCAGGGCCCCCGCACCTTTGTCAGAGCTCAAGGTGCAGATGCCAAGGACATTAAGGCACAGATGTTCATGCAATTCACACATGCTGTACCCAGTGGACCGTTGCCAAGGCAACTGTAGGCCACTGACAAGGGGCTTATTGGTTTCATGAGGAGTGACTGCTGGCTGCCATGTAAAAGACAAGCTCTGTGTACGTGTGTGTGTGTCTCCCTGTGTGTTCTAGTCGGCGCGTGCCTGTGTGTGTGTGTGTGTGTGTGTGTGTGTGTGGCTATGTGTGTGTTCTAGTCAGCACATGCCTGTGTGTGTGTGTGTGTGTGTGTGTGTGTGTGTGTGTGTGTGTGTGTGTGTGTGTATGCGTGGGTGAGCGTGTGTGTGTGCATACGTGTGTGTTTTCTCGGTGCACTAATGAAAGGCATTCATCATTTTGGTTTTTCTATCCCAAGCTGTGAATTCTGACAAGCACACATGTGCCCTCGCTCGCACACACTTCCTCCCTCTTTCCTTTCCTCTCTCTCTCACTCTTGCTCTCTCCCTCTCTCTCTTTCTGACACACACACACACACACACACGCATACACACTGCTAATCGCTTCCATCATGGTGCCTACAGCTCGGAGGGAGTGTGTGGAGGAGGATGGGACTACCTGGGGGGCTGCAGATAGCAAACATTCCTCCTGCCTGCGTCAAAGAACTAGAGGACACACGCCTAAACTCTCTCTCTCTCTCTCTCTCACTCTCGCTCTACCTTTCTCTCTCTCTTTATCCCTCTCTCTTCCTCTCTCTCTCCCTCTCTCCCTCCCTCCATCTCTATCTCTCTCCCTCTGTCTCTCTCTCCCTCTCTCCATCTGTCTCTCTCCCTCTCTCTCTCTCTTTGTGTACATTGGTGTGTGTGTGTGTGTGTGTGTGTATGTACATGTATATGTGTGCATGTGAGTTTCTACTGGTGAGCGTGCGTGTGTGTCTGTGTGTGGGAGAAAGAAAGGGAGAATAAGAGAGAATGAGAGCATGTGTTGAGATTACAACCAGAGCCGAGGCTGTTCTGGTAGAATAAAAGAATGCTAAGCAGCATCTCATTGAGTATTCAACAAACCAAATGTTTGAATTAGGAGAAATAAAAGCCCTTAAGGAAATTATTACAAAAAGGAAAAAATTGGTCCATCTCTGGTTATCTTCCGCGCTCAGATTACTAATCACAAAATAGAGTGAGTCTATTTGTCTTTTAATTCGTTCCACCAATGAAACCACCTTCCAATCCTTAATTCTAATCATGTGAAAGCAGATATCTCACTGCGGGAACAATACAGACATTTGTTTACGTCAGTGAACGTGATATTTTGGTGGGAACAGACTTACCTTGACTGAGTCTCTATCTGAGAAGTGGTATGAAGGGAGAGAGAGAGAGGGAGGGAAAAAGGGGAGAGCAAGGGAAGGAGAGAAATAGAGGGTGAATTATAGTGGGTTGGAAGCATTCGCTGTTTACTCAACATCCACACAAGAAAATGCACATCACAAACAGAGCAACGATCAGGCCTCTCTTCTCCCGCCCACGCTCTTATACAAATGGTGGCCTGAGCCTCATGTGCACACACACACACTCACATGCACATACCCACACAGTCACGCAGGCACACACACAAGCACGCCCACACATCACACAGACAGACACATGCACATACCCACACCTGTACAAAGGCACACACACACACACACACACACACACACACACACACACACACACACACACACACGCATCCATCCAGGGACACAGTTAATAATGAACATGCAATTGATCCTGTCATTTAGCGGTGTGTAAGTGTCACCTGAGGTAGCAGCTGTGCTAGCTACTCTATACAAAGTTGACAGCTTTCGAAAAAAAACACGGTTTCGGAGCCGTAACCGAGTAATTAGAGAGAGCCATTCTTTCCCTCTCGGTTCTAGCCATTCCTGTCTTGACGGCCCTCCCTCTCACGCTAAAGTAAATCACTGTCAGGAGACACGTCAGGAGACGAGACGAGACGCGCGGCACGTGCGTGCGTGCGTGCGTTTGCCTCACTTATTGCGCGCGGTTGGTGGCGACACTTATGCTGCCGTTTATTTTGTTTTACAGGGGGAACACGCATTGTGTCCTCTGCACCGGGCGTCACCCAAACAGACACGTCTAGCGCGGCGCATCAGGGTGTGAACGCAGGAACATCGTCGCGTCTCGTTTATTACCTACGCTTCCACGCTACGCTGGCTGTTCCCCCCCACAACGTAACGTGTCTTCTAGTCCACTGTCCCTCAAGTGGCGGGACCCGTACCCCTTTAGGGTACTTTGACGGATTGCAGGGAGTTTTGGGACAATGTCTCAAAATGTGTTGTTGTTTTTTTTTTTAAATGGGTCATTGTAAAATAATTCCACCTCAATTAAACAAACTAAATCCGAATACCATTTTCATACAATTAAGTAAATATGAAAACTAACATAAAAGTGTGAAGCGAAGAGGACATTTTTTTGTGCAAGGGGATTGAGAACCACAGAGTAGACCAAAGGATATGTCAGGGCACTGCGGAAGAATGACAGCTCAGCACTTCACATGCGTTCCAATCCACAATGTCCTCCCCTGAGAGAAGACGCAGGATACTGTAGGGGCGCTGACAGGGTGGCTGTACCTTTCTGGTGCTCTGCACTGCTGTCCAGATGTTTCCTCTCGTCCTTCAGGGGCAGTTGGTGTCCCAGGGCGGAGGTGAGGGCCAGGAGGCTGGCGGGGCCCGCACCGGGGCCCAGGCCTGGCTGGAGGCCTGCAGGGTGAGGGGTGAGCGGGACGGGCAGGGCATGGCTGTGGGACAGGTGCTGGGCCTGGAGCTGCTGGTGCTGGGGACACACACAGGCATACACACGCACGCACACACACACATCCGTACACACATACATGCACACATGCATCCATACACGCACATACATGCAAGTGCGAACACACACACACACACACACACACAAACATATACACACACAGACCACACACACACACACACACACACACACACAAACATATACACACACAGACCACACACACACACACACACACACACACACCACACACACACAATGGTAAACATACGCAGCACACAGAAACAGCATGACATACATAGCGTTACACACATAACAGTGCACACATACAAAAATTGAGAAGCAGCACTTATATAAGCAGAAACTGTCCCGTGAGCCTGTGAAAGGACACACAGACGGTGACAGCCGCTGATGAAAACGAAGAGCCTACTCCAGGCCGCCATCTCCCACAACAACACATTTCACCCGCGCTTGCCTACCTCCTCACTTCAGCTTCCCTCCATAATTGGTCCGATGCATCTTGCTTTCTTCTGGTTCCTGCTGCCCTGACTCTTATTCTCCACCCTGCTTCTAGTTCTGCTGGAGCTCTATGATCAGATGTACTGCTCACTGTGCAGACTACCGCCTTGCCATGCTGCTTGGTTTGTTTTTTGTTGTTTTGTTCAGGTCAGCATGTATTAAAGTGATGGGCAACAGAATATAAAAACATTAAATATCCATAACATATCACACAGAGGGATGGATCCACTACTTCCTACCATATACCATGTCAGGAAAATGTCAAAACATATATATATATATATACATCTCAAAGTCAGCTAATAAACTCATTCTTCGAAAGACTCGAAGGACTATAGGGGTGTGGTCATGAGACTGCAATGGATTTCATGGAATTTAATTGTCTGATGTTTAATTAATTTCAGTTGTCCATCACTTTAAAGGTATTTAACATTTGAAATATTAACAACGCTTATGATTTAGAAGCAGCAGCAGAAGAAGAAAGAAGCGCAGCAGTGGTATTGCGGATGTTTGCGTTTTTGTGGCTAGGCATGAAGTGGACGTATACTCAAAAAATCTTCAAACAAAAATGGCAGCTGTCTACCTAGCTATTCCACGACTGCAGATGTGGGCGGGTAAGATTCGAAAAACCACTGAATACGTTTACAATTGCTTCTGATCTACCCTGAACCTTCCTCATGATAGGATTTTTGTGGATGTCTGAGTGTGTGCATGCGTGCGTGCAAGTGTGTGTGTGTGTGTGTGTGTGTGTGTGTGTGTGTTTCTACATTTGTGTGCGCACGTGTGTGTGTGTGTGTGTGTGTGTGTGTGCGTGTGCTTGTGTGTGTTTCTACATTTGTGTGCATGTGTGTGTGTGTGTGTGTGTGTGTGTGTGTGTGTGCTTGTGTGTGTGTGCGCGTGCGCGCATGTGTGTGCATGTGTGTGTGTGTGTGTCTGCGCTCACGCACCATTCCACAGTCAACAGACTATGTGTATCTATGGTTACGTCAGCATTCTTTTCTCAGAACCTGCGGTGCGCGCCGCCACACAAGTGGAACCCAGAGCTCCACGGGACTGCGCTATATTTAGCGTCCTGTGAAACATGGCTGACCTCCACCATCTTCTCGCTGCCCTTTTTTTCCCCCTTCTTCTTCACTAAAAAGAGGTCCGTCGCCACTGGATGTCAACCTAAGAACGGGGTTTTAAAACCCCTTTGAACCTCGAATTCCTAATGAATAACACCATGCGGGGAGATAAACACATTGGTATTGATTTCAAAGTAAAGGTTTGCGCGCATTTGATGAGTGGCACCTATAGGTTTGGATAGACAGGCTGTTTTTATTATTTAATTTTCTCTAAATCTTTGCTGGGAGGGTTGTTGTGACTAACCATGGGCTAACATTAGCACTAGCCATTTGCTAACATAAGCACTAACCATGGGCTAACATTAGCACTAGCCATTTGCTAACATAAGCACTAGCCATGGGCTAACATTAGCAGTAGCCATGGGCTAACCTGAGCCTAACTTCCAAAGGGGGACAGAGGCTGGTGTGTGAGATTCGGGTGTTTGGAATTACTTTAATAATAATGATTCATTTACAGTTAACCTATGGTTACCGGCTGGTTATTTTGAAAAAAGGTTTCTGCTGAATTGATCCAATATAAATGTAATAAAACTATGGTATAATCCGAGGACAACAAAAAACGTACACAAGCCAAGGGTGTTAGTGTCTCGTCACTAGTTTCTAAACTGATTGGAATTAATTTAACCAGAAAACCAAACACATTTTCCCCCAAAACATCAGCTCCCGGGTCAAAAATCACATCATCTAAAAGGCCTAAGCTGTTTAAGGCTGACTTTGCATTTCACATCTCCATCCTGGATGCCCAGAGATGCAGAGGAGGAGAGATGGCGGTGTTTGATATGGACCGCGAGGAAGATGCTCAGGTAGCAAAGGTGGCCGCTTCTGCTCCTAATTAGCAGGGCTGCTGAATTCATCGGCTTCCTGTAAAAAAAAACAAAAACAACAACCCATGGACGAGAGAGACGCGTATTCCCTATTCATTCTCCTCCTAATGTATTGAAATACTATGCAACATGCTAAGCAACAGAAGAGCGCAATTACTGGGGAGGAATAAGATTGATTATTTAATGACATTTTCCGCTAGTTTTTAACTCATCCTTTAGCAGTAGTTCTGCACGGCCCCCGGGGGTATTAAAAATGGAACAATGTAATGGGTTCATAGGGGCCGCCTGTGATGAATATTTAAAATCTAACTTACATGTAACTGTGTCAAGGGCATGCGACTAAATGATAAGTTTAGCATCTGTCATGCAGCGCCGGTGAAATAGCGGTGACGTCACGATCCCTACAAATTGATTGCTGTCTATCTATTTATCTATCGATCTATCGATCTATCATGTACTTGTTTGTTTATTAGCTGTACGGTTTTTGTTGTCATTGACCAATGACGACAAATGACCAGTGTGCTTTTCAAGTCTTTTCTTTGATGTAAAAAAACGCCTATGATGGCAATCAACCAATCACAACCCAGTTTTAGCCTCCTTAATTGAAACAGCACACAGGTGAACAGTGAATGAATGCTGTGTTTAACGCGATGACGTGGTTTGTCGTTCGCGGTACGACACAAGATAGAAGAGTTATCTAGCACTCCGTCCCCTTGCGATATATCCTGACCTACACCGTTTCCCGAAAGCTGCCCTCTTTCTCTGGCCAATATTAGACTTATCCCCCCCCTCCATCTCTTACTTCTTGGAGGTCAGCCTTAAAAACGGCATTAAGCAAATAGCTAATGGAATTAAGGCTATAATAATACAGGGATATAGTGAGACAATTCTATTAACAAGATATGAATCATGTTGAGTGTGAGGTAAGTGTTTTTTAATTGATTGATGGAAACGGCGATCCATAGGTTTTTCTGAAGACTAACAGCCATTTGCAATGTCCTGTGCAGTAAAAAAGGCAAAAAGGGGGAGATAAGAAAATTACATTGGTCTGAGGATAAATTATTCAGAAAAGATAATCATTTTGCGCTGACATTACTAATGTGAAGAAGCATTTAATCTCCCTTCCTCTGGGACGGGGGACCCGGGTGAAGGTTTTTAGAAAGATTAAAAGTGTGCCCAGAGTCCCCCGGTCCGGTCTTCCAATCACAAGGAAGCCTGCAGCACCAGGTCCATGGGAGGGAGAACTAGGACTACTACTCAAGACTCAGCCCCAGAAATTCCAAAGTAATATTACCCCAGTAGTGCTTGTATTTTATTGGTATTGTATTGTTTTTGTTAGTTTGTGTGGTTGTATGAAAATGTATGAAGAGGACATATTTGATTATGTATGTTCTAAATGCTGGTTATTAATGCTAGATGCTAGCTCTTTAATGCTAAAAATGCTTGTTAAAGCCAGCTTTTTTATAACAGGAAAATTGACCCTACCTTCACCTGTTCAATTTGTGTGTGTTGGCAACAACCCCGTAGGAGACCCCATATGTAATAGACCCAACATCAAACAGAAGAGAATGACGGAAAGGTAGAAGGAAAAACTCTTATGTTGCAAACTATTTGAGTAACAAACTGTAGAATTCCACTTCTGTCATTGTTATGACAAACTATTTCAGTTTCAAACTGTACAATTCCATCTGTTGTTGTTACACAGACTACAGAACACCATCCTTTACACCGGTGTTAGCCCGAAGCTAACAAGCCCGAGGCTGAGCCAACAAGCTACACGCCGGTCCCAGTAGGCAGCAGCAGTTAGCTGGTATTACCCTCTACTTGTTCCTCCCCATGTCCTGACTTTGATAGACAGCTCCTATTAGGATTCCCTCTCCTCCCTGTGTGGCAGCTGGCGGCGGCAGATACATTAAAATAAAACCGTTATTACTTTTCATTGGCAGCCCCACATAAAACATGGCCGCTAAACAGTGCCTGCCATCAGATGCAGTTTTTGATACCAGATTTTAATTTAAGAGACTGGCGCCCTTAACATCGTCCGCCATTGACACCGTCCTTTGTTGCCGGGGG
>JAOPJO010000134.1:2937543-2953333 GCA_027123675.1 Molva macrophthalma | reverse complement strand
TTTAATTCAAAGAAGAGGATGCGAGCAGAGTGTGAATTCTTATTTCTTGGACCTGAAAAACTATAGTGAAACAAAAACATGGCACCATCATATGAAACTACAACTGAACCAAGGGCCAGACAAAACGTTCACAAGAAGAACCATTCTCCTGAGTGCAGGAAATAAAACAAATGAATATAAACATAACAGATATAAACATGAAAGGTTGTAATCAACCTGCTATAATGTTCCATTAGATCACCCCAATCTGTGATTTAATTTATAGTGTTATGTATTCTATATTTATTTTTAGTTTGTGCATTGGAAGCTGTAATGTTGGTGAATATTTCAAAAGATGTTAATTCTTTCTGTGTTTTTGTTCAGAACATATCTCATGATGAAGTGTAAAGTAACTAGACAAATCGTTCCTGACACCAGTTTAAGGCTCTCTCAGGATAAAGGCCCTCCATCTTGCTGTCTGTCAGCTCAGTAGACAGACAGCCCTTGACGGATTGAATTAGGCCTATTGAAATCAGAGGGCTGTTCACCTATTATTCCCACCACATCTCATCTATCATGTTATCCGAACTGGTCAATTTTCAGAATCATCCTCCACCCAAGTCCCACAAAGTGTAAAATCTGTTAGGTTTATGCACTCTATGAAAAATGACCCTTCATTTAATCAGTTATTTGCTTCTTGTTAAAATTTCTCAGCTTGGCACCCCCCCTGTCAGATAAAGAGACCGCTGCAGCCAATACAGTAAGAGCCAGTGATCGTGAACCCAATATAACCAAGCCCCAACGACATTTACATCCAACCATGTTTTATAATCCAATAACACTGACTGACATATGTTTCTTATTTTATGGTTTAAGCTTGATCTTGATCATACATGTTTGACCTTTGATGGTTATTGTTTATTCATCTAATATATTAATATATATAGCTCTTTGATCTCCAGCTGTGAAAATTGGTAGAGAGTGATTTTGAGCCTCCTCAACCAGGTCCACAGCTGTAGTAAAGCTCCTGTAGTAAAGTTGGCTATAATAATAAGTGTGTGGAAGGTACTTGAGTAGTTCTACTGTAATTACTTTACTCAATATTTAATATTGAGTACATTTATTTATTCTTTGGGTTTAATTATCAAAAGCAAATATTTACTTTGCAAGTATGTACAATTGGTCATGTTGACATATTAGGCCTCCTGCTTATTCCAGTGACGCAGAGCCAAATATAAATTGGTTGTGTCATGATCCACTTCTGAGTGTAACAATATTTACTCACAAGTGGTATTAAAAGACCAAAACATAAAATAATCAATGACGTCCATCTTATCAAGTTATCTTGATAAATGGCTCCACCTTGAGGACAGACTCGGTAAGACAGCTTGAGGGTTACATACATTCATGACGACAGTCATGAATATGTCATTTATACTTTGTACACGTGCTTTTTTTATAATGCTACCGTCCTTCCCAACTTATCTGTGTCATGCCATGTTGGATACAAACTTCCAATGTGCATTCTCGAAAACGAAGGAGGAGTGAATTGTTTTGAAAAAAGGTAATACATTTAGAAGCAGTATGTCTAGTGTATGGTATATTACATTCTCCGCACCAGTTGCAGCGATGCCAAGCCTAACCATGAACATCATTGTGCACAATGGTTGACCACTATACCTTATAGTATATCATAAGACACTTTCCAACGCAGACAGGGGGCCCAGCCGCCAAATTGAAATTATTAAAGTCGACCGTCATTCTTGCATGATGAAAAAGAACGTTACCTTGTAGATATTGGACAATACACAGGAGCCATATTAAGCAACCTCTTCCCTGAAAGTACCAGAATGGTTATGTTTTTTATAAGCCAAGGCTACCCACATTAGAGTTATGTTTTAAGCTTTAACACATTAAGATTAAACTAAGTAGTGGAAATATGCTGCACAGACAACTTTCCATTTCTTCCAAGGATGGGAGATTGACTAGTCAAAATGAAGCAAATGATCAGTAATCAGGACATTTTATTGGTCATTATGGGCATAACACCAGATACATTTTAGCTATTAGAATTATTAGTATGTAAACAAGCCAAACATGTATAAAGAATAATCTATGTACATACAAGTACAGCTGTATTAACAATATTACATTTCTGACACAATAAGTGGTTGAAGCTTATAAGTAGGGCTAATACTAGATTCGATCGACTGTATATGTTGGTCCCAAACTAGGCGTATTGCTCATGGTCTGTGTGGAATAGACTAATCGTCAGGGAAATCTTTTATTGGTGCTCTTTAAGGAAATCCTTCATGTAAGTGGCGAGAGCTTCAGCGTCTTCCACCGTGACAGCGTTGTACAAAGACGCACGTATTCCCCCAACCGACCTGCAGGGGGAGACAAAAAACGTCACTAACGCCTCGGCACTACCGGAACAATAAATCTTTGTGAGCATTTTTTAATTCTCTCATTTTATTAATTCGGCTGGGAAACGCTACCATAATAACCAATAGAGGGTGTTCAGCCACCAGACTGTGGAAAATAGCATATCTTTCACTTATAAATTAAATTAAATCATTTTTGTGTTTTATATATTGTGCCTTTATGGACAGGACACTGAAGAGAGACGGAGAAGCGGGTTAGAAAAGAGAGGAAATGACATGTAGCATAGGAACACAGGTGGGAATCAAACCTAGTGTTACCGCAACACTTATTTAATCCATGTATATAAAGCTAATCTAATCCCAATAATCTTGATAGAAAAACCACAACCTGGAAGTGTATTCATTAGAGCTAGTAGACTATGACTTTAAGGATCAATATAAATGTGACCTGTGTAAATGTCAACTGTATTTTCCTCGACTCTCATACCTGTGCCCCTTCAGGCCTATCATTCCACGCTGAGACGCCCCTTCCAGAAACTTCTTCTCCAGGGCCTCATCGCCCCCCTTCTTGCCCACGCGGAACGGCACGTTCATGCGGCTCCGACATGCCTCGTCCACAGGACACCTACACAGGGGCACCCAGGGGCCGGGCCGGAGGTTCAAGGGTGGAGTTAGAGGACTTTACAAAGCCCACAGTATAACCCCTGTCTAAAATGCCTGTGAGCTATTTATTACTATTACCACGTCTATTGACTAATTTAATCGTTTCATGTTTTGTTTTTGCTGTGACATGTCATTAAATAAGCAGTTGGGCATGTTGATAAATGCCTGCAGGTCGACTGCAAACCATGGGATTCGAACCCGGAATCTTTTGACCGGGACCCTAACACACTAACCAGTACACCATCCTGTCGAAATAACCGAATGGTAGAAGTTTAAGCTAGACTGGCATGCCTGGCGAGGCTGCACTCTGAAAGCGTCGAGCAACTCACACGTAGAATCCGTTGGAGGCGCTGATGATGTCATATATCATGGAGGACTTCTGCTTGTTGAGTGTCTCCATAGCAGCCGTGCCACCGTTGTTTTTGATCCACTCCAGCACCAGGCCCATGATGTAGATGCTAACACACACACATGCGCACACACACACACATACACACACACACTATAAGGAATACAATTCTAGAAGTTGCAACATGAACATAAACATGCAAGAGAAAGAGAATTTTACGAGTAACTAATTGTTGCTTTTGTGCCCAAACTCTTTGCCCAATGTAAGTCAGGGGAATGAATAACAAAAAGGAGTGCTTGTTGACACACATGACAACAAATGGCTTTCGACAGAGAGGGTCTATCTGCTTTGCCGGTGCCATTTGTCTCCCATACTTCCCAAAGAATAATGAGCAGCAGGAAAATACTTGTTTGATATAAAGAGGAAGAATTGAAGTAAAAATCTAATTTTGACCAGCTATATGGTTTCCATAGCAGCAGGGATATCCCAATAAAAAAAACCCACACAGTGGAGGTTGGCCTTTCACACGGTTACACCACCTACAACAACCTACTGGGGAAGAAATACATAACATTGTGTGTGTTACCTGAAGACTGGCGGTGTGTTGTACAGAGAATTGTTGCTCGCCTGGACCTTGTAGTTGAAGACCACAGGACACTCATTCAAGGTGTGACCTATCAGGTCCTCTCTCACGATGACCAAGGTCACCCCGGCGCAGCCCACATTCTTCTGGGCCCCGGCAAAGATCAGGCCGTACTTCAAATCAAAAAGGAAAGACAATTTCAAATATAAAGTGGCAAAAAGGCCCATCAAAAAGGCCATTTGAGCCAGGGAAGGCTAGATATTCATTCATGTGGGGAATTTGGACTGCATATTATTTGTACTAATAATAACCACATAATATATAGTTATAATTAACCAGATAACCAAAAAAGGGATCCATAGTGTTCGAAACAGGCCCATCTTGCTAGCGTGACCTTTGATAATACCAATTACCAAGGCCCTTTATAAAGTCCTCCATTTCTACCTTGGACACGTCCACTGGCCGGGACAGGAAGTTGGAGGACATGTCACTGACGAGGACCACGCCATTGGTCTCGGGAACAAAGTTGTACTCCACGCCGTGGACAGTCTCGTTGGAGCAGAAGTAGACGTAGGAAGCGGACGGGTTCAGGGTCCAGCTGCTTGGCTCGGGGATCTCTGGAGACCGCAAAGCGAAGAGGCAGGCAGTGGTTAAAAACTAGGCGTGGCTTGTTACGATTATTCTTTTTGTATTGAAGACGTTCTTCATCATTCCATTCCTATGTGGGACATCATTCTTCAATGTTTAAGCGGCAAAGAGATTTAGAGTATGGTTTTGAATTGGGGATAGCACTCCAAACTGGTTTTGTTGACAGTTTTGGGGTAATTCGAATGAGATCCGAGAGATTATTGTTATGGTGTGGATAATCTCAAACCACTACAATACCTACAATATACATGTCCTTGTTCCTATAAAGAAGGAAGGGCAAGGAAAGAAACGGATGTATGGAACTACAAGCCAGTGCCTTTCACCTGGTACACAAACATTTGCATACTGTGTTTTGCAAACAGATATGGGTAACACTTTACAACAAGGGTACATTAATTAACCATTAATTAACATCAGTTAATGCAGCAATAATGCTTATTACTGCATTAACTAATGTTTATTATAATAATTAATAATTAATATACCCTTATGGTAAAGTCTTACCCAGATATGTACTGTCTTCAGTTCATTAATTTGACTTCAAACAACAGACTTCAACACAATGGACAGGTTCTTAACCTGCGTTGATGTTAAACAATTCCCCACATACCAGCAGTTCTATCTTGTTGAACCCATGAGTAATTTAGTTTGAAATTGTATATAATAATAACAACAACAATAATAACTAAACATTATTCTTTTTCAAAACCGTGTTACTTCATTGACATGAAGTTGCCGCCATAAGAGCATGTTTACACCTCTATAGTAGGACATTTCTTTTAATTGGACTCTGTAGATGCTGGATTATTTAATTTCCACTTGTTTTGAGCAAAAGCGATTGGGGCAGTGAATAAGTGTACACGATGCCGGTTAGTTTAAACCATCCATTATAATCACGTCACCGGCTTGAGATTTCCCCTGACAATAGTGATCTTGTTTCGACTCGAAAGCAGGAGGTCTATCAGAAGTAAGCAGGTGGCACTTTGTCTTTTTTTTTACTTCATGAGCCTCATTAGCTTATCATTACCACTGGGGACCAAAAGGCTCATGTCACTATTGTCGACCTACTTTCACTACTTCCCCAGTTCACAGGCAGCCATCCATGTGTCACAGCCTGTTTGAGTGAACACAAAGACTGTGAGAACTTCAACCTCCCCCCGTTCTACCAGTTAGCAAGTCCCCCCGTACTACCAGTTATCAAGTGGTACACATACAGGGGTGTCTTCACGTACATGCTACACATACTGCATGTGGACACTTACTGGTGTAGCTGTCAAGCTTTGGATGCACAACATTGACTTTGCCATATTTCTCTGCCTCTTTTGCCGCCCTTTCAGACCAGGTGCCGGTAACAATGTAGTCAGCACACTTGTCCTCCTTTAGACCAATCAGATTGAGGGGAACAGCACTGAATTGTCCAGACCCGCCCCCTTGCAGAAACATGACCTTGTAATTGTCTGGGATATTTCTGTGTAGACAGAAGGAAAAGAATGCTGTTAGACTTGTTATATTGCATTCAGATCATGAACTCATAAAAAATGCATATACTAATAATAATATATATACTAACTATAAATACATATTCAGACTTGAGTTTCCTCAGCCTGAACTTAAGATCATTAATAGAAAGCACTGTTGTTCAAGTTGCAAGCACCAAGCCAGGGCTACCATTGGATAAGAGCTGTGTACTCAACAACAAAGCCTTCAAGCTCGATTTGGCAGATACACCGCAAACAGTCAATTGATTTACAATTGTTTCCGAACAGCGGGTGTTTTTTGAGATGACAGGAAGGCGAAGGAATTCAACTTCATGACCAGAGCAACAAGACAGCCCTATGACGTTGTTTTTAAGGCTTTTTCCACAGCACTGAAATAAACATCTGTCTGGACTTCATCTTAATGCAGTTCTGCAGAACATACTCCAATACTTATACCCCATGGAGATGCTGGGTACAGGGATGGCATCGTAGCTAGGACCCACAGCAGCTAATTCTACTCACAGCAGCTCTCGGAGAAGAGTCTCTGTCGTGTTCTGGATCCTGCTGAAGTCTGTCGATCTGTGACTCATCTCTGTTTGTAGGAGAAAGACCCAATTTAAAAAAAGAAATTGTGCTTTAAATGATGGCAACCACAGAGGGACATACCTCAGACGTATTATGGATTGAATAGATGTGGCCACAAGATAAAGATTTGAACTTCAACAATATCTGTAAGTGGATATGGATATGACATGCCGGTTTTAAACACAAACCCACTAATACAAGGTTATATTACAGGTTATTTTAAAGTTATCATATTGTTATTATATACAGTAATTTGCATATTGATTGTAGGCTATTTCATCGCTACTAGTCCTAAATTAATTAGAAAATATATAATACATTACAGACTACATGATGTAATTAACACAAATGATACCACTCTTAAATCGTCTATTAAATATAGATTGCTACTCACCAAGAACACTAATTCCAAGGCCATTGTAGTTGATGAGTTCTTTCTGGGCTTGAAACAAGACCTGCAATCGACAGCACAACAAGATTTTACAAATACAATTGATGTGTAAAATAAATAATTTCAATAAATAAATAAATTCTAATTTAAATTAAAAAAAACAAATCAGATACATATTGGTATTGGTTAGTAAGATGAGCAGAACGGTTGGTCTATGATCAACACTTTGCTCTCAGGGTTAAACATCCAACTGCTGTCGGAACCTGATGTTTCTGTATCTATCAGACCATAACCATCTGTATCAGAGTTTCATATAAAGTAAACAACTTAGTTAATATAAACATTGTACAATTTAGATATACACTAATAACACGGTTTTCAGTTTGAGCACAACTCTCATGATATGGTTTCATCATATTTGATTTTGCGTTTTGCTGCCACCTAGGGAGATGGTGCGAAACCTATTTCAGACGAATGAATGAGGCTGATGCAACCCGTGTTTGTGTTGGTGGCAGTCAGTCTGCCTGCAAAAGGTTTTCTAATCAGGTCCAACTTTCACCGTAGGGTTAAACTATCCAAGTGCCTCTGAGTTAACACGTTAAGCGCAGTACGAGGCATGCCACTTTCATCACCCACAGCAGGATTTAAATGTCGCCAAAGATGAAACTGTGTAGTTTAATAGTTCAGCGACGCATTGGCCATTATGTTTCGCTTAGCTATCAAAATCGCAGACAATGCATCCAGTATTATGAGTCGTCGTTAAATAACAACTTGTAATAGAACAACAGCACCGAAGATTACGTATTTTATATTTAATGTATCGCTAAATCTCAGCCACCATCAACATGCTTACGGATTGTGGAAGTTTTGCAGGTCCAGCACCAAAGTTGATTATTGGTTTCTGCTCCATCGTTGAAATATCTTTCAGATGTTGACTTCGTTCGATTGGATGTAGTGTTTCGTTTATCCCTTGGTTTCTTTCGGTCTTTGTATTGTCTCTGTAGTTCCACTTGCGCAATGGATAGCGTGCTAAAAGGATGGAGTCGCTGCTCGTCTTGAGAGGAATATCAAAGAGGACAATACAATTGGTCACATGGCAAAGGAAAGTTTCAGCTGATTGGAGGAAAGTAGTTGTGCCCTGCTACGCCACAAACAACGTCACCTGGCGAATCGCCCCTTCACGCAATCAATTAAAAGGATTGCCAGGATTTTTTTTATGGCCATGTGTTGTATAAAGTGAGTTGCGAAATTGTTTTCACTATTGGCTAATATTGTGCACAAACATAAACGTTACCATAAACGGACACGTGTTATATATATATATGGAATAAGTTCTGATTGTGCATCTCATTTTGATTCACTTTGTAACAATTGGGACGTTATATCACCTATATATGAGCTCCTTATATTAACACTTCCCTCCTTAAAATATTGTTTGGCTAAAACAACAACAAATTTAAAATATATTTTCTTTACTTACCCTAACCCTAACGCTGTTCAAGATATCCCAGCTATTAACAGTTTCTACATACGTAATGTGAATGTATATATATATACATTGGCATTTTGTTTTTACTTACTTATCTTCTAGGAATATACTTCTATGAATATACACATATGTATATCCCTTGACAGCAGTCAAGTCTGTATCTTCCATGCAGGAAAGCCCCTTTGATAACTGGAACACTATTGTGACTAACTACCTGTCACATCCTGGGGTTCCCTCTCCTGTCTATATTAGGACCATGTTGTTTAAGTCTTATCAACTGCTATCTGCTGCACTTCTTTCCATTTCAATTGTATAATTAATTTGAGAAAACATCAACAAATTATATAAAGCACAAGTTATACTTTAAAGAAGGAAAATCGTCACATTTTCTGCTTAGTTCTAAGACATTGCAGTCCCTTTGTGGTTGGTAGTACATAGTGTCCAAGCACACAGACACTTCTCTGGTAGTGGATTAAGATCAAAGCATTGTGACCAACCATCACACCTCAAAGAGGGAAATATAGTAGGGAGATATTGATAGGATATATATAGGCTCAGAGTCTTTTAGATACAGTGATATGTCATTCGCTGTCATTATCAAAGACTCAGTTCCCTTGAAATTAAAAAAGTTATCTAAGAAAAGATCAGTCATTTGGTAAGGCTGTCCCGTATGGTTTGGAGGTATAACATATTGGATTGAACTTGTCAGTATTAAAAGGCACAAATGTAACTCTTTTTGAGAAAGTTCTTCCGGTTTATTTAGAGGGGGACAATGAATTTGCATCAGACATACAGTATATATGAGATTGACATGACATGAAATAGCCTGTACTGTATGTTCAAACATGGGCTTAAATATTTTTACTCTTGTACCTGGTACATTCTTGCACCAAGATACATTTTAGTAATGACATTTTAAATATTGTGAACTCAAAAACCCTGAAATAAATGCACAAATTAGTGCACTACGTTTATTGGAGTGGTTTAAAGTCAGATTCTTCCACGCTGATGTTGTCACATGAGTGGTGGTGAGCAGAGGTTGGCCATGTCGTCATGTTGATCTCTGATATGGTTGGAGCGCGGGGTGGCCCTGGGTGGAGCCCAGGATGTAGTGTAGTAGTGGCTGGGCACCACTGTTCTCTTCAGCTCCCCACTAAACAGCTTCCTCTGAAGGTCCACCAAGTCTTCAAAGTACAGTGCACCCTTCATCCCTGAATGAAGGTCAAGCAGTCATAGTCACCGGTCAAAGGCCTTTTATGAATGAATTAATGTGCGTCTGTCATTGATCAGTGCCTACCAACTTACACATCTTCCTAACTATCTAGTGTGCATTTAGGACTGAAGAGACTGGCCCCACAACAGTAACATCAGCCCTCACGGTGCACCTACCAGTGTGGACAGACCCCCACTCCTCCTTCCCAGTAGCGCTACACCCCATGGGGTCCCAGAGGTCTTCTGTGGACCACCCCTTCACACCCAGTATCTGTGGTAGGATCTCCCCTCTCTTCAACAGCTCAGCGATGGAGGACAGCGGAGTGGAGCGAAACATCTCATCTTTGGCCGCCAAGTAAGGCAGGACAACATAGTTGCAGGAAGCCGGGCTGCACTGATCTTCTTCTTCTGATGTTGGGTCAGCGATGGAGGCCGTTTTCATGTTTATGTTGTTGGCGGGAACTGTAGCCTGGGCCTGAGGCGGGAGTTGAAAGGTCAGAGGTGAGCGGGACTGCTGCTCTTCACACCAGCCGTTGGACAACAGAGACAGATTAGCTGGGAGGAGAGCACGGGACCGTAGGGTCCCGTCACGGTGCCGGCAGGGGGTGACACGCGGTGGTGTTTCTGGCAGGTCCAGGTGGGTCACCCTCTGGCAGGAAGGGTGATCGCTGAGGAGGGCGCAAGGAGGCAGCTTGCTCTCTGCCAAACGGTTGACTAAATCTGAAATCTATAATGTATAATCCGCACTCCATTATTATAGGAAATGCATACATAATCCTAATGAACAGATTCACATTACAGATCCATTTCACTGCATCTCATATCAAGTGTTAAATACCTTGAGAGCAGAACGACCATAAAACTTTCTGCTGTGGTTCTCCTTTGTGTCCTTTTGATGTGCCATGATCTACACAGGACATTCATCCATTCACTTACACATTATATCCAAACACATAATGTATGATAAAGACAAAAGTACCATTTTAAAGTGTTTATCTTAAGGATAAATACTTTAAAATGGTCCAAAGGTTATGCTAAAAACAACCAATGGCTATTGAAACCTAATTGAGAATGACAAAGATAATAGAATGCAGAATAGTGGGAGAAAACCATGAGCCCTTATGTGTTGCGCTTTCGTGGGGATTCTCTTCCATTTTTACATTTCCCCTGCCATTGTGATGTCATACAGTCCCTTGTAGATGATTGGTGTAAACTGCATCACCAGCAACAGCATTGTTTACTTTTGTAATAACAAATGTTCAGAATAAATGTTGACTTTTGATTGACATGAAATCCACCATTCAGTGAGATAATATTTAAATACAATTTTAAAATTAAATGTTGTATCCCTTTTTTGGGATGCAGTTCATAGTTTATGGCAGGCTGGGACAGAACTTTAGGTCCCCCAAGCTGTTAACTTGGTCAGAGTTATGTTCTGTATCTTAATCTGTGACATGCGTCATCTTCCCAGCGCTGAACCATCTCCAATGCTGAACACAGACTGTCCTCAAAGTTTTAACTCATTTCATTTGTCTGGTTTTATTGTAGAGATTTATATCACTTGTACATCACACACTGATCATAAATCTGAAGCATCGATAGCAGTATCGATAGCATGTAGTCTATAAAAATGTATAATTCAAGTTATCTGAAGCAAAAAGGGAAAAACTAAACTAAACCGCATAAATTCCTGTGAGGGATATATATATATATAACATATTGTGCGTTGAGTAGCGGTCTTCATGGAAATTTACAATCTTCATATATGTTCGTACTTAAATATAAACCCTTTACTTTCAAACAAATAACTTATAACAAAATCACTCTCAAGACACAGGAACTTTTTTGCTCTTACATAATAATGTAAGAGCATGGCCACATTTCAGACCCTAGCGGGCAGTTTGACATCGCTCGGCTTGCTATTTTCATCTTACAGCTTTGTTGGACAGATTGAAATATAAACCACAAGATGGCCATCGCAAGACGTCGATCACAGCACGTTTCGTCCCAGCCCACCTCAGTTTGGACAAGCGACAACAGGGGAAGCACATAGAGCTGATCCTAATGGCTACAAACTAAGGTGTGATATGACTGAAATGCCATAAACACTTCTATTACTATATCGCAATAAAAATGGAAAAAATTGAATCTCAATGCTCCTATCAGGTCCAAAACACTGTGCGCATGTGCATTTTGATATATTTAAACATAGGTCAAAATGGGTGACGATACAAGCCGTACATGTGTGTGTGGGAGTGCATGACACTATAGAGGTCTGTGGGAACGGCAGTAGTAGGGGGGGGGGGGGAAAATACTATGGTGTCAGAATCCTAGAGAAATCTGTGTGTCCGATCCCCACGTTACACACACGCTCTGTCCCTCTGGGTTGACATGCTGGGATAGGTTTCACTGGTTTGTTCTGCAGCTCTCTCAGATGCTGAAGCTCTCCCCGCAGCCACACGTGCCCTTGATGTTGGGGTTGTTGAAGACGAACTCAGTAGAAAGCTTGGAATCCACGAAGTCCATCTCGGTTCCCAGCAGGGTGAGCTGGGCCTTCTTCTCGATGAACACGCGCACGCCTGCAGGACGGCCAGCACAGTGCTGTCACATATACACACGTACTGTATATACACGCCCATAGTACTGACGAGAACCTTTGGCATCAGGCAGTCAAACACGTTGAGAACAGCTACAAATAACACATGACTGGAAATACAACTAAATGTTTCTTTCTTTTTAAACAGGTACATTTGAGAGAAATGGTGCCAATCCTTTAACTAACTATCTTATTTAACCTTTATTTAACTAGGATAAGGCTTCTTGAGATTTGTAATCTATTTCCAAGAGTATCCTGTCCAAGATAGGTAGAAGCAGTTCATTAGATGAGGATATACTAACTAAACTATAAGGAGGAGGGTTAGGACGACGTTCTGGCCGGACTCACCGTCCTGTAGCACCTCCTCATCAGCCTGGTGCTTCTCCTTTGTGTAGTCCAGTGTGTAGGTCAGTCCATTACAGCCACGGGTCCTCACGCCCACCTTCAGACCAATCTGGACACCCAAAGACAGAAGAGGTGTCTCCAGTTAGACATATTTTAAATAGCTTTTCTTGGAGCTAAATGACGAAACGATTCACTATTTTATAGCGCTTCCAGCATAGCAACTTTACAAGTGACAGCATACTTTGGACTAAACGCCATCAGGATCTTTGAGTCATATTATTGTTGTATTGTTTTAAGCAGACAACTTGCTCATCAGATGTTAATGACCAGAAGCAGTAATGACCAGAACCCCTTATTTCCCATTGGGCATTAAAGATGCTGTAAGCAATATTTGTTTGTTAAAGCAAGTGTTAAATAGCTCTATTTTACAACAGCCATCACTGATATAGAGTGTTTGGTCAGTAACGTGGGTCTGCCAGTCCCTCCGCTCTGAAGTAAACAGAAATGTATTTTTCTGGTATCCCATTTCCAATTCATCCACTCAGGCGATAGAACTCAACAGAGAGGCTGTCCTCTCTACAGGTTCAGGCGCAGGCGGCAGGATTTCAGTGTTGACGGACAATGGTGGAACAGGCGATGCTTCTGATTCCAACGCTCCCAGGAATGGCTTACACAACCAAACACGCCAAGCGAAAAAGAAAAGGCTGAAGAAAAGAGTAAGCTGCCAGGAAAAACAGACAGCAGTCATGCAAGCACTGTGTTCATGTGGTGACCTGGGGAGAAGGGAGGGGAGTGCTAACTGCAAAAACAGACAGGAGGTTAGCAAAAATTACAACATCGCTTACATGGCCTTTGATAAAGAACACCTTATCCTCTCTTATAAATAAAAAGTAGGGAGATGCTCACTGCGCTATGTTGTTGTATTTATTAGTAGTTTACTTCTACTTCTACATGGGAATGGTAGCTCAGTTGGTGACTCACGTATTGAGGCTTGTCTTGTAGCAACATCCTGACTTTGTTCACAGCAGCAGGAGTCTGCAGAGGAACACACGTGGACAAGATCAGTTATCACTGGAGCAGGCATGGGTGGAGGCTAATATTATGAAGAACACCTTTATTGATCTAATCTCTGAAGACACTGTGAGCCGTCGCTAATAAATACATTCATATATGAAATATAGGCTACCTTTTTTTGAGATATTAGCGATCTTGACTTGTAATCATAGCTAGATTTGTTAGAAATAGGAAACATTTAATATTGTTTTACGTGAATTTGGGATGTTAGCAAAATCATACATCAGCACTCTTTAGAAGAATAGAACTTTCAGAAAATTGTGCACCGCATTTGTTGTTATGTGATGAGAATAGGGTAATACATATATATAAAACAAGGAAACGACCAATAGGCGACCACTTTGTTACGACACAGATGATTGTGTTCCGTGTTGAGATGACAACGCCTGGGGGTCGAGGAAAATGGGCAGTAGACCTAAATAAACTGGGTAAATGGAACTCTTGGACAAATGATGACCATACGAAAGGCTTACAAAATCGGCGACGAACCAATTGCAGTTTTGTCTTGGTATAACCTAAGCGACACAAGGATCTTTATAGACCTGCGTTATCTTTGGACGGCAGCGTCAGCCCTGCCTTGGTCGGCTGCATAATAACGTGCCTTGCAGTTGATGTATTAATCACCGGCCAATGCGACCACAAATTAAAGCGATCGAGCCTCCCAGCTGATTCAACTAAATGTACAACTCCTTATTACAAACCGACAGAGTAAGCGGAGTTAGATGAAAACAGTGTAGATGTTTCTGATAAACGTTTACTCCTGGTGTCCAATCACGGATCGCTGGGACGTTGCCTGGCAACGTCCAATAATGTATAATAGGAATAATTATAATGCAACCGCGAAATAGACAAATGTTTACTTATAATATTGCCCAATATAAACCATTGTCACCCCGTTGTGTAAAGTGAATGCTCGTGACGTCATTCGTCAGCTACGAACTGCGCATTGGCTTATGCAACATAGGAACACGCATTTAGTGATGATTACACACATCCGGTGGATATACAATGTAATTCTATTCCATTGTATACGACGTTGAGCACTTACCAGTGTTAACGCTGCTCTAGTCGGTAGTATTTTTCTTTTGCTGACCGCTCGGACGGTCGCCCGAACCATGGAGGCAGACATGTTTGCTTGTATCAAGGAACAACATAAGCGTCACAATGTATTTTGGCGCATGCGCGAAAACATATGCCCAACCCTATTGGTCGACCCAAATCCGTGGACGTCGTTATATATAACATATCTATTGTCGTACAGTCGTTGGTCGACAGTGGGAGCACATAATTACAATGTTATTAGATGGTTTGGCTAAATACTTTAGGGAATTGAGCATTACATAAAAACCCAATTCCCCAATCTCTATTATAGAATTGAGAATAACTTCAATATAGAGCCACATTTCCCCATGTTATACAAATTAGACTAAAATGTTGTTTGCAGTTTCTCCTACATTACAAACATTAGCATCTTAAGTGTAACGCTTCTAAAATTCGAAATAGTTCCAATGTTATATTATAATGAATTTCACCACAAGCCTATAATTCCTGCAGTAAAAGGTTCATCACCATTAATCGACACCAACTAAGTGAGGATGTTTGAGAGTTTAATTGATAAGCAGGTCTTCAGACATAACCACCAGCAAAAAAAAAAAAAACAACAGCATCGTATGAGGCACAAGAGCCAAACAAAAAGGTATCTGCCAAATGTATTCACCCATCCATTAGCTGTTGGAGTTGTTGTTGCTTTGCTGTGGATGAAGGACTTCACGGGAACATAAATACTTATATCACTCGAGTGACTATTTGAACAACAATCCTCGAGTGTCGGAGAATGAGATATTCAGTCCTACGAAATCCAAGACTGCTCCAGTAATGCATGTACACATACACGCACCAGGGTTACAAAACCAGGGACTGACGTTTGCTATCCTTGGTCGGACACACACACACACACACACACACACACACACACACACACACACACACACACACACACACACACACACACACA
>JAOPJO010000134.1:2924909-2937443 GCA_027123675.1 Molva macrophthalma | reverse complement strand
ACACACACACACACAGACACACACACACACACACACACACACACACACACACACACACACACACACACACACACAGAGAGAGAGGCAGTTTCTAAAAAAACTAGCCTCTTTGGGGCGGTGTAATATCCTGCAAATTAAAATTCTAATCTAAAACATAAGGATGGGTGTATGAGTGAGCGCACAGACCGACACTGGAGAGCATGTACGCACACATGGACGCCATCTGGAACTGCTGTTGACCTTCATCTCAGACGACGTCAGTTAGTCAGTGCAAAATGATTAAAACTAATTAAAAATAAAACTCATTAACAAACACTGGCCATGGGAGAGGAGTTGTAGGTAAACAAAAAACATGAAAAGCATGGACCATGGCTTGTCTTTAAAAAAAAAATAAAATAAAAAAATAAAACCCTTAAAAGCACTTCTGAGGAGAAGTTTAGTTAAAACAATAACAAAATGAAACATCGATTAGACTCTATTTGGCTTCAAGTCAAGGCTCTGGGCGTCCCGGCTGACACGGGCCACCGGCGGGCTGCGATGTTGTTACTTTCACACTTCTTGGGGTTTCAACTGAAGAGCACCGTCTCTCTGGACCTGAGCACCACTACAGGGGGGGGGGGCCAGGGTCGGTGCCGTCCACTCCGGAGGGATCCCTTCACTCCACTGGACTCCTCCGATGTCCAGAACCGCTGATGTGCGAGTTCGCTAGACTACCTGTGGAGTGACAGGACGAACACAGACAAAACTACATTTGATGAGACGTTTTTCAAAACCCAGTTCTACAGGAAAACCGTAATAAAAACCTAAAAACTAAAAACCCAACTATTGCACCCACCCGATTGTGGACCCAATATCACACTTTTGGGCTTCCTCTTCTTCTCCTCTGAGATAAGTCCACCCTAGGCAGCACAACAAAGCACATGATTAATTACTTATATTTTTGCAAAAACCAAGGAAACATCCTTGCAAATCAGAAAGTATGACCACATGAGGTGTCATGATTTTAGACTTGTGTTACTTTCAACACCTATGAAAGCATTTACTAACAAATACTGGCAGGACGAATGGTGAATCACACTGGTCATTTGAGGGAACACAACATACCTGCTTGTCTTTGTCTCTGTAATTCCTCAAATAACCAGTAGATGAGGATGGAGAGGAGCCAAAGGAGGACATCTCAGTTTTCGGCTTTCCTGCCAGACCAAGGAAATAAAAGAAAAAATGTTGGTAAAGGATTGCTTTAAGGATGTACAAAGTTGTAAACTCATCAGTAAGTATGTTTAAAAATGTTAAATTGTGTTTTTGTGGAAAACCACTGAAAATATAAAAAGGAGATTTACTTATTAATCCCAGACGGGAAATGCTGGTGTCACAGCAGAGACTACAGGAACAGTACGAATATTTTTAAAGAGATATCACATTTTTTTAATACAAATAACATAGCAAAAGAATTGTCAATAGCCAAAGAACCGACATATGGAAACCATCTAACTGTACCTGCGGGGCCTCTGTACTGGCTGCAGTCCTTCTTAATATGGGCGTGAGAGCCACACAGGAAGCAGCAGCGCTTCTCTTCCTGTCTCTTCCAGCGCTCCCCCTGCCGCCCCCCTGGCTCCTTGGGGCTCTCCGCCAGATCCTGTCGGTCCCGGGCGTTGTCCGACCAGTTCTCCATGTCCCGCCTCTGCCTAGACCTGCGCCCGCAGTCCATTCATGAGTCATTGAGACAGATGTAAGGCGAGACAGCAATATCACAGTATGCAAGGTGAATGCTCGTTACGTTATTGTGGCCACGTTTGCTAGCTGCATTTGAAAAAAATAGGCGCATACGCTTAATGCGTTGAGATATGCATCTCATGTACGGTGGATTTTAAAATGGAATTATATTTCAGATGCCAGACGTGGACATACATAATGACACAAAAAGACTAATTAAAACAAATCAAAATATCGAAATTATAAATTGGACTGCATGGACTCTTCCTACCTCTTGCGCATGGGGCAATCTTTCATGAAGTGCCCTATCTTGCCGCAGATCCGACAGCAGCGGTCGTTCGGAGCCAGCTCCCCTTCGGTGAGCACGTCCGGGTCGAAGAAGTACTCCTAGAACCCATGCACAGCAATACAACGAGGTCAGGGCTTGAGCTCTCCTCAGGCACAGGTCTCGGTGGTGTGCGAGCGGCTCAAGGCTTTGGAAACACCCACCATGGGACTGGGGTACTCAGGAGGGTAGGCATTGACCGGTGTGCCAAACACCTTCCTGCCGTTGATGAACGCCTTCATGATGAAGTTGGTCACTGTTTGAAGAAGAGAGGAAATGAAATAAAAATGATGAAAAAAAATAAAGTGCAGACCCACACAATCAGGATTATGAGATTAAAGCAGAAGAGGGGAAACCTACTTCTTCTTGACAGACCAGACCCAAGGTTGTGGTTGAGGTCGAATGGATCTGTGGAGACAAATATTTAACATTAATATGGAAACATTTCACGTTACTCCACCAACTCAACACACACTATTTCAACCAAGAGATTCTCATCAAATGCAACAGGTGGGGGCGGGGGCAACGCTATTCACCACATTATTAATAGTGAGTATTGATACAGCTCACAAGTTAAGGTTCTATTGGTCCAATACAAATCTCATACAACTAGCAGTGAAACGTCTGCTTCGCCGGCTCCATCCGTCGACTGTGCGTGAGCACAAAATAATAAATAACAGCAGTACGGAATTAACATCCATCCACAGATTTGAGAATAGTGCTGGGGCGCTGTTGCCTAGCTACTGGGGGACCCACCCTCAATGACGATGTACTTGGAGGTCCACTGCTTGTTGAAGGTGGTGAGCGGGGCCAGCTGGCGGATGCTGATCACGTGCTCCCTGAAGTCAAAGTCCTCGGTGTAGAAGCGCAGCAGACCCAGCCACAGCTGCCCCACCGTCTCCACGTTCTTCCCGTGCTGCGGCCAGCGACTGGGCTGCAGAGAGGGGCGGAGACGCGTGTGTACCAGATGTTAAACGCAGGCGGCGAGAAGTTCACCTGATCGCCACAGTGCATCGCCCGTCCGGGGGGAAACTAAAGTTTATAATTTTTTTTAAACATTTTTTTAATGCAAGGATACATTGCGGAAATATGTATTTTTCCAAAATGTGTTACCACAATGTGTACATGGCTGTGCTGTGTGACAATACGAACGCCACAGACAGCACGTTAGACATGAACATAAACAACTGCGTTTCAATTCTAAAGACACCTGTAACAAACCCACACCAGAAACTTTTTTCTTGGACCAATAAAACATTTTGTAGAAACTAAAATGACCAAACATTTCTTTAACAAAGAAGAGATATAATATTGAAAGATGTGTCATTTTAAAAGACCAACCACAAGGGGTCCTACCAATACACCTCAAGTTCTCTTAAGGTCTGCGTGACTCAGTAACGGTTACTGAGCAGCAGAGGAATGGAAACAACCAAGTTTCACTTTTTGAAACTCAAGTGTAATTAGCTTGCAACAAAATCACATAATCTGCTGATTAGCTTCTGTAAGCGCCAGGAATATACGGAAAGGCATTTCTCGGTTACGCAATGGCCTTTGTTATTCATTCATTGGAAATAAAGTGAGCTACACACTTCATAGCAAGTTAGACCATGCTGGGTTGAGATACACATCTAAAAAGAGTACAGTAAAACACTCACCAGCGCTTTCAGGTCATCAAAGAAGTACACGTTCCAACCATCCACAAGCACCTCCGGCTTCTTCTCTCCATCATAAATCTGAGAGAAAACGCCTTATGATACGTTGTTCTTTTTTATGTCAGTTTAGTCATCCTTACTCTTTTGAATACTTCTATATTTTTAATCACCGCAACCATCTCCAAACGTTCAGAAGATGTTTCTAAGAGGCATATTTTAGACTCTTCACATAAAATTGTAACTTTTTCTTTTAAAAAGACTAAAAAAAATTTAAAAAAAAGGAAATTGTAACGTCTAATAAAGACCGTGACTTTAGTGTCTGTGGAACATCTGAATTAATTAGGGAGTCTACCTCCTGAAGGACAGGAATGACAGGGGGGTTCCTCTGCTGGAGGAAGAAGAGCGCGAGGAGGGTGTAGGCGTAGGATGAGAGGCTGCCACGGGACGCGTCGCCAATGTCGCACATCTGGAAGAGAAAAAAAACAAAACGTATTTATTACGATTTTATTCACCCCGGTCCAAGTCCTATGTGAAAGAAAAGGGGGGGGGGGGGAGGGGAGATTCGATATTCAGTCCGCAGCTTCACCTTGGCAAACACCTTCATCACATAGCACAAGATCTTCACTCTCCAGTCGATGGCGGCATAGCAGGCCAGCAGGTGTGTGTTGTGGAGGGCCTGAAAACAATGCATAACGTGACCGTCGGTTAAGTGAGAAGAGGTGGAGTCTAAAGATATAGACGGTCAGACAAATGACTTCTCATCAAAGAAACAATACACAACATTCAATCAGTTCAAGGTCCTCACCAGTGTGTTGTACAGACTGATGTCTCCTTCGAGGCCAGTGCGAACGTGGTAGAACTTGACAATGGGTACCTTGGCTGTGGTAATAGGCAGGATGTTCCTCAAACCTTCAAGAACAGAGGAACCAATGTAGTAAGAACACACCCGCTTTTTTCAACGTTGCGGCTACCGTCTTCAGTTCAGTTAGAGAACCGAAATTAACAAAAACTAATGTTGCACAAATATTTCACATTTGAGGGAAAGGAAATAATTATGCGTCGTCTCTAACCTGGATGTTTCCGCAGCAGTCTCGCCAGGCTCTCGATAATACTGATGCAGTCCAGATCCTGCCCACCAATAAAACAGGGAAACAGATTCATTAAGAGGGGAAATTACACAATCACACCCTACCATATGAAGATCAACGTTAAACATTATATTCCCTTAAACACTACCATTTCCTACAAACCATGGCTTTATCGAGTCCCGTGTGATTAAAAGAGATGTGATTAGACTATCAATCAACAGGATGCCAAGCCATGGTCGGGTACGTACGTCTGCCGTCTCCTGCCCGTCCAGGACCATGCAGATGTCCAGGTCACTCTGGCGGAAGCCAAATCCATTCTTGGATGAGCCAAACAGCTGCAATCTTGCCGATGGGCAATAAAACACTTGGCCTGGGAAGAACACAGAAGGGGACAGGGCCCGACCTCATGACTCTGACCTTACTTTAGTGCACGCAACAAAAGTCAACACCAGAGTTCGATAAAACAGAAACAACAAAGGGTCTCAGTTAATTCACCTGCAAACTGCTTTTGGATGAAGTTCTCCAGGTCTTGAAGGATGTGCTCTCGGACGCTTACCTCTGGTTTATCAGGGGCAAAGTCCTCTACAGAGACACAGACACAACGGACAGGGTGACCCATTTACATCTTTTACTGCCGGAACAATCGTTTTATGGCCTCCACTGATGCGCAGGTAGCAGTATCATCCGATTGATTAAGCTACAAGTCATGGTATAATCCGTCAAGCGGGACTGGTTTGAAGGCCATCATCCTTGATGATTACCGCATTTCAAATGTTTTTTTTTTTATCAATCTGAAATCGACTGAATCAATCTGTTTATCACCAAGCGGTATGTGGCTGGCAGGTAAATAAGCTCATCTCCCATTAAGTCATCTTTTGATCACACCATGGGACACTTGTGGCATACACGCTTAATCACGTAATGCAGTCAAAATCTGTAAGACAGATTTCACTTTAAAAACATTGAAACGTGTTGATTGTACCAACTCTTTTGTGGATGCATACAGAAAGAGGAGCAGACGTACTGAAGCACTGTTCACAGATTTGGTTGAGCGTTTTGAGGAATCTCGGTGTCATGGTGGGCAACGGCTCCAGCTCCACTTTCTTGAACTCCTCTGGGCAGTCTTTCTTCAGGTGGCCGTCCCGCTTGCACAAGCTGCAGACCACCATGTGTGACTGAGGGAGAACGAAGACCATCAGGTACAACAACAACATTGCTACCTATGCTTCCAAGTGTCAATATATTTGACTAGTTCAATAAATAAACAATCTCTGTACCAACCCAACAGCCTGTAAAACCAAAAAAGGTAAAAAATGTACCTTGCCCCGCGCAAACGCATGCCTGCTGAACTCGTAGCCCTGGCTAACGGGTGTCTGGTTCTGGGTTTCGGGGCTCGCGACGTGGGCTCCGCCCATGACAACCTTTGGGGTCAGAGTGGGAGGAGCCTGCTCCTCCTCGTCCATGGAACCCTGCAGGTCAAAGTCCGGGCCTTCCTCGTCGGAGAGGAGTTCCTCCCCGGAGATCTCGTCCAGCACGAAGAGCTCGTCGTCCTCTGTGGTGACGCTGTCCAGGTGGAGGCGGCCGTACACGTCGTCTTCGTCGTCCTCTTCCTCCTGACCGTCGTCCTCCTCCTCGTCGTCGTCGTCGTCCTCGGAGAGGCTGCTTTTGCCCAGGTCCATTTTCTCCTTCTCCGAGTCGCACTCGTTCTCCACCTCCTCCTCTTGTTCGATGATGCAGTCAGAGTCCAGCGGGTCTTCGTGGGCCGACGGCACTCCGGCGTCACGTGGTTCAAGGCCGAGCTGGCCCATGCCCTTCAGGGGCGGGGCCGCCGGGTCTGCCCCGGAGGCCTTGCCGGCCCTAGTGGGCCCGCGCGGTTTCTCTGACTTGTGGTTGGCGGTGGGCGAGTTGAGTGGCAGGGCAAAATACTTGTAGGTGGTTTTGAGGCAGTGGACGAAATACTCGTACATCTGGGGACTGTTCATGGAGCGTGCGACGTTCCGTTTTACGGCAAAGGGGTCTGAATGCAGAAGAAAACAGGATTATGTTAAACACATTAAAGAAAACGTTTTGTGACTGGATTCCGTACAC
Organism: Molva macrophthalma; assembly: GCA_027123675.1. NCBI lineage: Eukaryota > Metazoa > Chordata > Actinopteri > Gadiformes > Lotidae > Molva > Molva macrophthalma. The sequence goes on along the minus strand of JAOPJO010000134.1, from coordinate 2,930,577 downwards.
TTCCTTAGAGGTTTTTGCGAGCATAAGAAAGGGAACCAGACAGGCTCTCACCCTCCACCGCCATGCGTTTCTTTGGCCAATCTTTGGCCTCGCGGGAGAGGATCGCTTTAGTGCGCACGCCGATGACGTTGTCGACCATGTTGAACTCCAGTGAGTAGAAGCGGAGCATTTCGACCCACAGCTGTCCGACAGCCACAGAGGAGAGATCCTTCTGGAACACCAGGGGAACCTAAAGAGAACCCCACACACACACACACAAAAGCCATAGTGAAAGCCATACATCCAACTACTCCGCTATCCATCTTAAAAGTCACATGTAAACCATTGTAAAAAAAAAAAAAAAAGGAAATCATCAGTTATCAGTCATCAAAGATGTGTCCAAATGGGTATTAATGGCAACAAGATGACAAATATGCTACAGAATGTTGGCTAAAGATGGCCAACACCATCTGACAACGCCGTAAACCCAATCAACGGGTATGTGTTTATGTGTGATTTTTAAATTCCTTTGCAAAATGTCGGGGTGGGACTTGGCGTACCTTGCCCTTGGCGTGCAATGAGGCGTCTTTGCCTGCGGGCGCGTACGCCCAGTGCACGTATCCGTCCTCCAGGCGCGTGAGGCTGAAGTCAGCCAACCTGCCCAGTGAGAACTCCTTGATCTGCGAGAAACAGAACAGAATGAACAGGAGGGAATTAAGAACCAACGGCTCAAACTCTTTTATTGATTAAATAAAGGCGGTGGAGGATATACAAACACAAATGCACCCACCTCGAAATTCAGATAGGTGGGCAGGAGCGGTTCTATCCTCTGCTGCAGGAAGTAGATGACCATTAGGGCCAAGACGTACGGTGGCAGGCCTCCCTCATCGGCACGGTCCAGCTGACAGATCTACGACAGCGGACGCAACAAACACTCAAATCATCAACTCCCATCAGCAACAGACATGTTCTGCTTTCTGCTAAACAGACCATCATCCAACGGAGACCTGTTGTGACTGGTGTTACTACAGGGATGAGTGGGCCCGCGTGTGGGAGAACTCACCTGGGCCCAGTGTCTGAAGGCGATGACGAGTGGGAGGACGAGGGGTTGCTGGTTGGCCAGAGCAGACAGGTAGGCGGTGGTCTGGCAGGCATGGTCGTTCCCTGCACTTACTTTGCACACCAGACGGCTGCGAGTGACAACAAACAACTTTCATGTTTTCCTCATGGAAAAATGTCTGGCAGTAGAAACTCATTTCCTGCGATTGGAATTCCTGTTACAACAGCATTACCCAGTATTCTGAAAAGTTTTAGATAAAAATCTAAAAACAACTAAATAAAGGCTTGATGCCTGGTGACGAATGCCAGTGTCTCAGGAATAAGAAATGCAATCTACTCAAGAAAACTGACCAGCAGGGTGAAGCAGACAGAAATGGCTCAAAGATCCAAACAAAACACTCACCTTAGTTTCTCTTTGCAGATAACCACAGGTACCCTTGCATGAAAATCAGCATCCAGGTCAACAAAGAGAGCTGGAAGCAAATTACATGGTAAAATAAAACTCCAATATTCATGAAAACACAACTCATCATAGTCTTTGATTTGTTCGTCTCAGAGAAAAAGCTAGAGGGACTCACGGCTCATAGAGAGGCTCTCCCGGACCCGCAACAAGACCTCTGGCTGATGCATCTGTGAATACATTCCATGTCAAAGCCTTTACACAACATGAATGCAACACAAAACTGCGTTTGAATGTGTCAAGCCCTGCAAACACACAAAACACCACGGCCACTCAATGTGGGACTACTTACGTGAAGGGGATACAGAATGTCAATGTTGATGTCTGCATCCTTGAATCCAAACTTAGTGCAAGAGGATCCATACAGTCTGAGCTGTATTTCTACAACACATCAGAGAGAGGGAGAAGAAAGCACGGGTAAACGTTAGAGAAAGTGAAAGAGAGAGAGGAAACAAGATGTTTTTGTAACGGTTGCAACTGGTATTTAAACTTTAAAAGAAAAAAGAATTGGGGCTAATAATTACAGCCAATATGGCTTAATCTTCATACTACTTCATTTTCCCCACACAGGACTTATAGTGTGTCATCTTATCTGCTCTGGTGGCTTACCAGGCAGGACGGAGAGGAGCAGCTCCTGCATGGTGGAGACGATGTCCTGCCTCCTCGCCACGTCCTCATCTGTCAGCCCCTGCGCCGTGAACACGGCCTGCAGGGCAGCGCCCACCTCCACCACCTGAGCCGGGCCTGGGGGCTTGATCTCAGTCAGCATCTCCTGCTCACGCTTCTCCTACACTCATACAGACACATAAATACATGAAAGAATGTCCTACTGATGTGTGTCAGTTTACGATTATTAGCCAGAAGTATTTGCGCACACACACACATACAAGGATTTTAGCTTGGAACACACACGGACCTAAAACATTAAGCATAGATGTAAAAAGGAAGCATAGGCCGCGATTGAGAAAGGGTGAGATCATACCCTGGCTCGCCTCTTGTGCCACTTGTCCTTTGAGTGTCTTTGGGCCGCGGACAATGACTCCAACAGCACATCACACAGGGAGCAGGTATACATCGCATTTGGGTTGTTGCGGGCCCTCTAATTAAAAAAAAAAGTAAAGACATCAGAAAATTTCAAGAAATTGCAATATCTTACAGTTATCATAGGAAGTTGTTTCAATTGGATGTTTCCCCACAACAGACAAATCTCTGTTCTTTAAAAGTAACACAAATAATTTGGGCAGGTTTCAGGCATACACCGTCACCTTTTTAAGGCGAGAGATCTGGTCTTGGAGAAGCAGCTCCTCCGCTTCCTGAAGGAGTTGCAACTCTTTGGCGGAGAGCGTTGACTCATCGATCACCGGACCCTGATCTTCCTCTCCAAACCCCCTCCTTCGGTCACGGTTCCTACGTCTTCCTCCTAAGGAGAAACAAATAACATCCAACCATTACTGCAACAAAACCCATTACAAGCATGATAATTAACTGGGCCTACTTCATTAGTTGTGCTTACCAGAATTATGAGCACCATCAGCAGGTTCCCTGTTCCCATAGTCCCTTTCATCCCTCATGTGTTCTCCCTTCCTCCATTGTTGCTGTTGTTGCTGCTGCTGCTTCGGGTTCCCTCTCCAGCTCTCTCCCCGAACTCCGCTGTTCTGGGGCCCAGAAAACCTTCGGATGCCCTCCTTCTGTGAGGGACTGTGGCCACCTCTGAAGCCGCCAGGGGAGCTACTCAAAGGACCCATCCCACCTTTGTTGGGGCTGGGACGGTAGGGTACTCCTCCTCCTCCCTGGTTCTTCCGGCTCTGTTGACCTCCAGCTGGTATAGGGTTGTAGCCATGTCTAGTCTCGGGGATTCTCCAGGTGTCTGCCTCATCTGTGGTTGTGTTCCTCAGCCGAGATCCTTGTTTATCAGAGCGTGGCCGTCCTGGCTCGTCCATGGTCTTGAATTAAAACTATAAAATAAAAATAAAGTTATGTTCAATGATAGCCCTACTACAATCGAATCAGAAACTCAGTTCAGTCAGTCAAATTAAATGCATGTATTATTAGCTAAATACATATCTTAATGAATTGATTTCTTCCGCAGTAATTGCACCCATGACATTCGGCTCGAGTTGATTATGTGCAGTTAACCGTTATTAACCTAAGTGTAACGTAGGTTCCATTGTTCAATTTTATAATGTAAAATAAATAAAGTTGTTTATTTGTTGAACGATGGTTTAAAAAAATGGCACCGTTATGTAGTACCATTTAGTAGCAAAGCATCAACTACCACCGTGACATTGCCCTAGCCTAGCCTTTCGCGAGCAATTGTTGTATGGTCTTCCTGGCCTTAAATCACATGCAAGTTATTCTCAACTTGATACTCAGCAAATACAAGTTATATCCTATCACATTACATAAGTTAAAATTGCGTATCGAGGCCATCCAGCAATCTACCTAGCAAGCTGCGGCTAATATTAGCGGGCAGGTCGTTCACAGAGATTCGTTGCTATTTTGGCAGCTAGCTGTAAGAAAATAGAGCTAAGTTAGCAAACAAAAGTTAATTAAATTCACACAACCAATTATGAAATACCTGTTGCGTTTATGTGGTCAGCATATTTGGGCACAAACTCAAGCCTTGCTCAGCTCTGACTGTGCATGTTCCCTTGTCTTGCGCTTGAGTTTAAAAGGGGTGGGGTGAAATTGTTGTTTTCTAGACGTCATTTGGAAAAACGTGACGTAAAGGATAGCGATTGGCTAGTGTTTTCGTGACGCCCAAGCGGAGCGCTTCGACTCCAGCAATAAAACAAAAGATGTAATAGCACCACCTAGTGTCGGGGCGGAGGATGGGTCTTCAATCCAGCCTGTAAAATTGATAATAATATCCATCCTGTACATGCAACTGAATACAAATATACAGCAAATCCCTTACCTTATAGATAGTCGAGATGTGTTTTTCACATTTATTTTCACTGTTCTCCCCTCTCTGCCCCACAACGCTTATAGGACCCATAATGAAAATCACTATAATTAAACAAATCCGACGTTGGATTGAGTGATACACTGTTAGGCATAGTTGTATTGCCAGTGGTTGTTGTTGTTATTTTTTTCATGAAATATGTTCGCCTTTAAGGTAAGGAAATCAGTTACCAGTTAGGAAATACAAGTTTATTAAATCAATACAATCTGGAAATTGCATTTTGACTTTTAGTTTAGATCCATTTGGATCATTAGTTACATTCAAATTAACTATTTTTGCTCATTTGTTTTATAAAACGTTTCTTATCTTTATCTCCTTATATTAAACTACTATTACTTTAATAATAAACATTATAATAATCAAATGCATTTATAATGTAATGCATTATAATAATGTAATGCATTTATATAGCACTTTTGATAACACAAAGCCATTAAGGGACATTAGTGTTTCATATTTTGGTTGATTGCATGTCTGACCTGGTAGGAGAATTACCTAAATGCCCTACCATCAAGACATAAGACCTAGGACATTTTATTTGTCATTGTAGGCATTCACTATCCATATGTAAAAAATAAAAGGCACTTGGTTGCGGTAAGCAGTGACAGTGTTAACAGAGCAAGTATTCCACAACAAATGTATGGTAGTTAAAAACAATAAAAAATGTATTTTGTATACTTCATACCTAATAATCCCTGGGAGTCCCCCTCAACCCAGTGGAGGTGGTGAGACAGGAGAATGATGGCAAAGCTATCATCCCTGATGGCAAACATGTCCCAGTCCCATGCACGACACTCTGACTGCACTGGGCAGCTCCTTCAGTGACATGCAGCTTCACCCGCGGTGTGTGAGGGAGAGATCCAGCAGGTCCTTCCTTCCAGCTCCTGTCAGACTTTACAACCAACACTGCTGTCTAATTCACTCATGTGCAATATCAGTATAAACTACACTGTGCAATATCAATATTCCCTATCTGCTGATTATACAGAGTGAAGGCAGCACTGTCCGTGTGTCCTTTCACATTATTTGCCCCTTTTAAAGGGTGTAACACCAACTGTGTGTGAATAAATTAATCTGAAACTTTTGCGATACAAAAATACTTATGAACCTTTCTAGATTTGTGCATATCGACGTTAAAATGTGTTTCAAATGCTCATGGAGCTTTTTAGGGAATCAAATGGGGGTAGGCTGTTTTCAGGTTATGA
>JAOPJO010000134.1:2892687-2902774 GCA_027123675.1 Molva macrophthalma | reverse complement strand
GTGTTCTGTGTTGCTCTGTGTGTGTGTGTGTGTGTGTGTGTGTGTGTGTGTGTGTGTGTGTGTGTGTAAGATGAAGTTGTTGGTGTCTACTTCAGTGTCAACTGAAGCAAATCCGCCATTTATTGGTGTAAATAGACTACTCTCAGAAGCAGAGTATCTGCAGGTTTAAACCAGGTCAATTTAAGACATTTTAAAAGGTGAAATGTGTAAGATTATCCTTTTAAAACAATCAAAGATAAACTACAATAATCGTCCTGGAATTGTTACTGCATTTATTAACAAAGTGCTATATAAAATAAAAAACAAACAATTAATTTAACGGTGTCTGATATATACACAGGGACTTCCATGTCCATGGAGGCCCAACCAAAAGCGTCTCCTTTTTGACAACGCAAGGCATCGCCCCGCACCCTCTCTAGCAGCTGGTTGTGGGAGTTTACAACTTTGTCAATGTTTGTGATGTGCTTAAAACCAGGAAATTAAATTGACCACGAGTCCGTATGGTCCGCCGGTACTATGAATGTCGATTGTCCAATCACATGACCAAATGTGCAATGCACTACCGGCTCGGCCCCCCCCAAACACGTGGCCTTGAGTATGGCACTCGCCTCCTACACACTTTGAATTGGACGCGTGCTCGCGTGGGGCAAGGGATTGTGGGAAGGCCGCAAAATGGAGAAGGTCATTGTCGCAGTGTGCGGACTCCCGGAGCTGTACGACATCACGGCAAAATCTTATAAAGACCGGACAGTAAAGGCAAGGGCATGGAGGAAGGTTAGTGAAGAAGTTGGGCTACCTGGTCAGTTTTTAGCAGCTAGCATTCAACAGTTCAGTTCGGATTTCACAACGTAGGTGTGTTTACATGCTTCATTATGTCAGAAGATCACAGTGAATATAGTAAATAAGAGGAAACCCCTCCTCCTACACTCGCGCGAGTACGTTTGCGCGATCAAACTCACGCGAGTAAAGTTGGTGTAGTCGCGCGAGCAAACTCACGTGAACACGCGGCGAGAATATTCGCGCCGCTTTTGGTGTGAACGCACAGAAATATTTCAACTCGAGCGGAGTGTTCGCGCGAGTAAATCCGCGTGAACCAGGTTGCTCGCGCGAGTAAAATTCGCTTGAACCACGGTGTTCGCACCGCGCCATTAATCAATTCGCGCCGCAGGTTTTTCTGGCGGAAAATTCGCCTCAAAACGCGTCTTTGCATTGACTTTGTATGGATTCGCGCCGCCCCTTCTTTTTTGGTGTGAACGCACCTTTATGAAGTTAAATGAAGTTCAACTTTTGTCCCGCCGCAATCCCCCGCCTGCACGTGAGCCTTCCCACAATCCCTTGCCACACGCGATAACGCGTCCAATACAAAGTGAATGGTAGGCGTTGCCAAACGCTAGACAACGCGTTTTGGTGGGGCCGGCCAGTTATCGTGCCAGTCCAGTGGTCCACACAGCTCGTACATGCTGCGGGAGCCAAAATACTTAAAAGTTTGAAATTTATTGGTTTGAGTTTTGTTGTTTTTCCTCTGATAGTCCAAAAGAATATTTAATAACTATGTAAATTATATTAAAGACTTATTTGTGCCTTTTAAGGCCTTACAGTTATATTTTTGAATTCAATTATTTTAATTGGGAACGTGAAATTGACACATTCACACCTTGATGAGCTCTATGGTGAATGCGCCATGTTTAGAGGTCGCTGCCTCTGTTCTGTTGGTTCTGCCTCGCAAGATCTCACAACATTCCCTATACCTCTGCGGGAACTAGAGAATAACAGAATCAGAATGCATAATGTGATTTTTGGTTGCCGATATTTCGGTAAATTGAGAGGACTCAAAAGGGTTGTAGTACAGTAAAAGCCTAAATCAACTATTAGCCTATAACTCATCTAGTTACTAACCATAACAAATGAAGTCGATTTAAACGGTTTTACAAATGACACATTGTGGAAAGCACAGGTTATGGTATTGTCGACCAAATATATTTATTTAGATTAACCACCTCACCTGTCTGAAGACGAGTCCTTCTCTCAGCGCCATCCTTGAGCAGAATGTTCTGCAGCCGCCAGTACCGGGGAGGGATCTGCGGTCTTCCCCGGGGCGAGGGAGCCCTCTGCGGGTAAGAGCACAACTGGAGACCCAGGATGAGGCTGGCTGGCGGAGCAGGAAGGCCAGAACCTGTCCGAAAGGTTTAACGCTCCGCACAACAGAACTCATTGATAATTATATTAACCACAAATATATATGCAGTTATTGAACTTAAGTCCAAAGACGATACTGGCCTGGATGAGTATATTCCCGTGGTAACAACCAGTGAGTCAACCCGACCGTACCGAGCCCAGCTTTATAACCTACGAGGCATGGCGAGTGTATAATGTCTAATGATTAACAAAGTGCATCAATGTTATTGTTCATCCATGTATAGAGGTAGCGGGGAACGGAGACGAAGACGAAGACGAAGACTTTCCTAACCTTGAATGAACTCCGAAGAAACCTTATAAGACGTGTTCTCGTCACAGGTAATTTATTGTCCAAAACAAGTATGTGCGGTCGTCTGTACTTCTGTTTTACGGCCTAGGCTAAAGTTTAGAAGTTTAAGAGCTCCGATGTGATGCAGATATAAAATAGTATAAAACAGCTTGCTGTTGTAATCCAAGGTGTACGTGACTGCAAGCATGCGTCTCGGTTTGTTTGAGTTGGCCCCTCCTAATTTTCATTCGCCTGAGAAAAATACAACACCAAAAATAATGGAACTTGGAAAATAAATAGATTTTTGGATAAAACGTGACAATTTAAATAAGCTTTTCGGTAAAACATGAATATTAAATCAAGCTTTTATGTCTTAGTCAAAAATGTTTGTTCTCTCCAAACAACGCAAATACATTTTTATGTCTGTTTTTATTTGCAGTGTTTTAAACATCAGGAATTTTATGTGTTGGCTCTTTGTTCTTGTAGCTCGGCAGGTGTGTCCATCTAAAGAAAAACATCAAGACCAGAGTTCCAATAAAATGCAGATACACAACAACAACAACACACAGTATTATTACTCACACTATTGCAACACAACATTATTTAGAGTAACTTAGAACACTCTTTAGGGCAGATCTTTAACCACTCCAGGAAGTACTTTAATACATGTTATTTTCAGATTGTATCACCGAGAACAACTTCTCTGAATTTTCATGTAGTCTGAGTTAATGATGTGCAGGTACAACTAAAATGTATGATGTCACAAATCTCATTGTAACACCCGTTTACCTGTTTGTCCTATGCTAATTCTAATAGGATACAGTTGCTAACAATTCTGTTTAATACATTTCAGGAGTTTTAAAGAAGAAATTTTACTTTATTATTATTATCATTATTATTGGTGTTGCCTGTTCGTTGGGGTTGGTTGTAGTGGTTATTGATAGTTCTCATGTTTCGGTAAAGGCAGGCTTGTGTTGAGGGAATATTGGGCTGAGGGAACATATGGCTGAGGGAACATATGATCTAAATGTGTGTACAGGCCTGAGGGAACATAGGGCTGACAGAACATAAGGCTGAGGGAACATAGTACCTAAATGTGTAAGAGGGCTGAGGGAACATTGGGCTGAGGGAATATAAGGCTGAGGGAACTCACCACCTCACCTATTTAACTCACCTGGTTTAACTTACTAATTTAGATGTTTAACTCACCAACACCCCTGTTTAACCCATCCACACACCTGTTGTACTCACCTGTTAAACTCGCCAACATACCTGTTTTACTCACTTTCCAGCTGTTTAACTGACTAACTCACCTGTTTAACTGACTAACTCGCCTGTTTACCACACTTACTCACCTGTTTAACTCATCTATTTAACTCACTAATTCCCCTGTTTAACTAGCATGCTACCGGTGGGTTGAGGACATACCTGGGTGTGATTGTAGATCCAATGGACCAGCGAGGTCACGTTGGTGTACACTCCCGGTTTACCGACACGACCACAGCCTTGCCCCCAGCTCACCACGCCCGCCAGCCTCCAGTTCCCCGAGCTGGTCTCACAGACCAACGGACCACCACTGTCACCCTGGCACCCAGACCACAGGCCTTGTCACTCATCAACAAGACCTGATGAGGTCAGAACAATCACTAGTTCTTCAGTCAGGTTAAGAATAGGACCTTAGTAAGGTTGAGTTAGTTAGAAAGGTTAAGACTAGGTGGTTAGAAGAGTTAAGACTAGTTGGTGAGTCAGGTTAAGACTAGTTGTTAGAATATGTATTACTAGTTGGTTAGTTGGGTTAAGACTAGTTGTAATAAGGGTTAAGACTAGTCGGTACCTGACACGAGTCGACCCCTCCCTTCATGTAACCGGCACAAAACATTCTGGGAGTGAGTTGGTCTCCGTAGACCTGCGGTTGGGAGCACGTTGACAGGGATATGATTTGAACACATGCCTGTTGGAGCTCATCGGACAGGAGCCCTGGAAGAGAGAAACTGCCGATCATTCAGCAGCCTGCATTGGGTGAGGAAGAGGAGGCAATGAAGACATTCCAGGGAAGAAGCAATAAAGTGAAGATGTAAAGAATGGAGTAAAACAATGTTGCCTAGTGGGTATAAACTATAAAAGACCAGCCCCATCTGATATAAACAATAAAAAACTTGTCCTAGAGGACATAAACAACAATAAAACCCCACCCCCTAGAGGATAAAAAACATGACTCCTAGCAGGTATGAATAATAAAAGCATAAATAATTAAAATGCATGAATGAATAAAAGGACCCACCATTCTCTTTGGTATACCCCCAGCCTGTAATCCAGCAGCTTGTTTCGGGAGGGAAGGACTCGTTGGGACTGGGCAGACAAACAGGCCGGATGCCACCTGGTGGACAGCAGACGACACAACGCAAACAATGCAAGGCTTTGGCAGAGGGTAGAAACAATAGTTAACACAGAAAAGTAATAATAATTAATAATAGTAATCATAACAATGCCAATAATGATAAAATAATTCTATATAATATTCTAATGACATAATCTTAACAAAAACAGGACTGAAGTTCTTTAAGTACCCAATGGTAAAATAAACACAAGATGGGTGGTTCCATAAACCGACCAATCAGCTGGATGTCTGTGAGCAGGCTCAGAAGCCCGAGGTCATAGTCCCGGCTGGTGGAGGTGAAGCGGGGGTGGGGGACCACCCTTTCCACACGGTACCGCTGACCCTGGGACATGTCCAGGGCTCGCACTGAACCCACCACCACCATCCAGTTAGATGGATCTAACATGTCGAACCTTGTACGCACACACACACACACACACACACACACACCTGGTTGGGTATAGCACAGTGTGTATTCTGTACTTATGTGTGGAAACAGAACACTATGTTGTGTGGTCCTAGTGTGTAGTGTTTCTGTGTGTGGTATGTTGTGTGTTTCTGTGTGTGGTATGTTGTGTGTTTCTGTGTGAGTGTGTTTAGTGGGCCGTTTGTTGTGTATTTAGTGCCTATTTTGTAGTGTGTGTTTAGTGGGCAGTATACTGTGCAGTATGTTGTGTTTTTAGTGCCTACTGTGTATTGTCGTGTGTTTAGTGGGCAGTGTCTGTTTAATGTATATTACTTTGTGTGTGTCTGTGTAGCGTGCGTTGTGTGTATCGTACTGCACTAAGCAGTGTGCTGCGGTGATGACCCAGCGCGGGGAGATGACGGCCCCTCCACAGAAGTGCTTCCCTCTCCACTGGAGGCTGCTCTGCCAGCCCCAGGGCCCCGCCTCCGCCGGGGTCCCCCCCACAATGCGCCCCAGACCCCCCCGTGCCGGCGGGGACCGGCAGACTGCTGGAACCACTTATTAGTAATACTTATTGTGCAGATAATACTTATAATACATACTGATGATACATTCATATAATACGTATAATGCATACTGACGACACATTCGTATAATACTCATAATAGATTATCTCATACACACTCACCAACTATCTACTGATAGAAAACCATATCACTTGAGGGTTTTCTGGGAGCACTTTAGAATAACTAACTTTAGAGCATTAATAAAGTATATAGTGAATTTGTTCATTTATAAGAGTGATTTGATGATTTACAAACTATTTACAGTGTGTTAATTATGCTTTATAAACACTTAAAAACATTGCAATTCATGATTAGATCAGCAGCAACAATGCTTAATAAATTGTGAATTCCCTATTTACAACTACTTTTTTAAAAGTTAAAAGTTGAAGTTATTCTAAAGTGCTACCATTTGTATATATCCTTTTTAAAACATGTAAAGAGGTAATATCACACATTTTTAGCAGTGGTTGTAAAATTTTGAAAATGTAAATTCATAGTTATTCTCTACAAGTTTATTGGGTTAGTTTTACAGTTACCGGTGTTTGTTTCGTCTTACGTGCAGAGCTGTCGTTCAACTGGGTTGAATTGAAAGCGAGCTGCACCGGCGTCGGAAGGCTACAGTTCTCTTTTCCCTGACTCACAAACAGTAGCAACACTAAGAAGCAAACCAAATACAAGGGATAACAAGGGTGTAGAAATTATCTTAACGCTAATGTTAACATCAACAACAATAATGATAACAATAATCATGCTATAATCATAATGATGTGTCCAATAAGGGGTCTAAGTGACATCAGGCGAAAACTGGTTTGCCACAAGGGTCAATTCTTCATCTGAACTGTACACATCCTCACTGGATTTATTATTACACAGCCTCACTGGATCTATAACTGTACACATCCTCACTGGCTCTATCATTAGACATCCTCACAAGGCCGATCACTGTACACATCCCCAATGGGATCTTACACACTATCACTGTACACATCCACACTTGAACTTTTACTGTAAGCATCCTCACTGGGACCTATCACTGCCCACATCCGTCCTGGGATATATCATTACACACCCTCAGTGGGATCTATCACTGTACACATCCTCGCTGGAACCTTTACTGTACACATCCTCAAGGGGACATATCACTGTACACATCTTTCCTGGGATATATCACTACACATCCCCAATGGGATCTCTCATTACAGACCCTCACTGGATCTATCACTGTACACATCCTCGCTGTTACCAATACTGTACACATCCTCACTGGAACCTATCACTGTACACATCCTTCCTGGGTTCTATCATTACAGACCCTCACTGGGTCTATCCCTGTACACATCCTCACTTGGTCTATCCCTTTACACATCCGCACTGGGATCTATCACTGAGGCCCACAGGTTCCCCTACCACTGATATGCTGATGATGCCCAGCTTATCTCTCTTTACCCCAGATGACACCAAAGTCTCAGCACGTATTTCTGTCTCTCAGAAATCTCCTTCTCAATGAAAGCACCACCTTTTAACAACCTCGCCAAGACTGAGACCATCCACCCCATACAGCATCACTGTTCAGCTTGACTCATTGATGAGGAGTACCAACCAAGTCACTTATTAATATGATATAATTATATAATCATATAATATGTGATATAAGGTACCCAAGGTGGGGGCGCTGACAAGGAGGGCAGTGACCAGGTACAGGAAAAACTCCAGGTAGGACATGAAGCGCCCCATCATGTGACAAAGCCAGTCACATCTCCAACCTGAATGACAGAATAGGTTATTAGTCAATACGACGCCCCTATCTGCTGCTCAAAGAAATCATCAATACGTCACATGACAAGTTTCTATCTGCTAAAACAAACTGGATGACATTCCTTTTATTCTCAGTGGAAGATGTAATATTTTAAGATATTTTTTGCATTAAAGTGCATTTTATAACATTTCCAGCAGGAAATGTGCATTTTATTTTCATACTCTTCATTCAGTGAATGTATATAATGTTTATTTTGATGGTTAATTAAACTATAATTAAATACCCTAGAATATTGTTACTATTATACCACTACTTATACTACACTAGTCAGGGCCGTTTCTGACATTAAGGGGTCCCTAAACCACATCATACTTGCCCCAACCCCGGCCCGTCCCATGACTTCTGACTCAACAACCTTATTAGAATGTTCATAAATATATATATTTATTTATGGTGGCTCTGTGGCCTGGTAGCTTGGGAGCCCTAAGATTTCGCTAATAACACTCATAGCTAGAAAGGCCCTGATGCTAATACCTATTATATACTTATAGTTATACTCATATAGATATAGGTATATTATATACTTATATTTCAGCATCACGTCTTCTAAATCCTCTAGAATACTAAACTATTGCTCATCACAACACACACACACACACACCGCCCTCACCTGCCTCCTTAGATGGTGGGGGTACAGCGGTTGTCCCCTTCGGTAAGCCCCCTTCTAAACCCCCGTCTAACCTCCCAGCATGCAGCTGTGCTCCAGGAGTGAGGGACACGTCCACAACATCAGCTACAACTGCTTTGACCTGTATGTTGGCGTTGCGTGCTATTTCAGCTACACCTGCTACAAACACTACATCCGCTAAATCTGCTGCTTGGGCTATATCCGCTACATTGGCTATGTCCGCCACGTTGCCAGGCATGGGCATCTGGAGGGAGGTGGAGGTGGAGTTGGAGGGGAGGCAAAGTGGAGGTAGAGAGGAGGTGGCGAGGAAGAGTAGGTGGATGGAGAGGTGGAGGGGGAGGGGAGGTAGAGAGAGGTGGAGGTGGAGCGTATGTGGAGGGAGAGGTGGAGGTGAGGTAGATAGGTGGAGGGAGAGGTGGAGGTGAGGTAGAGAGGTGGAGGGAGAAGTGGCATGAGGAAGAGGAGGTGGAGAGAGAGGTGGAGGTGAGGTAGAGAGGAGGTGGACGGAGAAATGGAGGTGCGGAAGAGAGGAGTTGGAAGGAGACGTGGAGGTAAGGTAGAGAGAGGGTGGAAGCAGAGATGTGAAGCAGAGATGAGGTAGAGAGGAGGTGGAGGTGAAGCAGAGAGGAGGTGGAGGGAGAGGTGGAGGTGAGGTAGAGAGGAAGTGGAGGGTGAGGTGAATAGAGAGTAAAAGGAAAACAAAATTTAGCAGTCATTTAGCAGATGATTTTATCCAAAGCTACCTATATCGAATTTCTTTGTACATATATGTCATTAAGGAGCAGGTGGGGGTTTGGCATCAAGGATGCCTACTAGCAGAGCTTGTGGAGCTTGGGATCTAACCAATAACCTTTCAGCTGGGAGTCAAACAAATCGTGTAAACAATGTAATAAATCGATAAAATCAATAGTGTGCCATCTCACCTGGCAGTTGGCCATGACAGCGTCCCCTCGTCTTCGATGGCTCCTGCTTCATACAAGATCTGCAGGTAGAGCCTTTAGCTCCACCCATTTGGCATCTTACCACACCCCCAATCATCTAGCAGCGCCTCCTAACCCTGCTGCTGTGTATTATTAATGGACTGGCTCATGGTTTAGACAGCTACAGGCACACACAGCTGCACACACTATTGATTCAGCTGATTACGTTACAGCACAGGGTGTTGGCAGTTCACAATGAGGTTAACATGATGGTAGCATTACCTCAGCATATCTTTTGTACACTCAATCACACACACTTGTAGTCTCTAGATAGTATCTGGCTGCCGAAGCCAGTAAGCAAGGCATCAACACACAGCTCTGGTTTCAACGACAATAATACCTCACAACACCAACATTCAATTAATCATGACTTGATCCTTCCTGGAATCACACACACACACACACACACGCGACAATAGTTAAGGTATCATTTATTACAACCTCAATAATTCACATTTGAACATGAAACACTCAAATGTGACTTTGTTTGACTTTAATGTTAAAAATAAGAACACAAAATACATTGAAGTGAGAAGAAATTAGGACATATTTTATTCAGTCTACCATGCGTCTCATAGCCAGAACATTTATTCATATGATGTCACTGATGACGAAGACTCTGATTGGTTAAAATGTTAAAAGAGTTGATCAGGGGGTGAAAAACACACCTAGATCACCTCTTCCTCCTGCACCACCAACACCCCCTCTAACCTCCTCCACCTGATCCACCCCCCCCCCCCCCCCGCCGCGGGGGGGGCGGGGGGGGGGGGGCACTGTGGAAACTATAGCTCCCCCTGGGGGTCCGGAGGCGCAAGCCATCGGCTAAAACACTACTCATTAGTCACTGTAG
>JAOPJO010000134.1:2865646-2876527 GCA_027123675.1 Molva macrophthalma | reverse complement strand
CTTCCGCATAGATCAACGTAACCTCAAAAGATTCGCTCTGATTGGATTTCTTCCCAACTCGTCCCACAAAAAGAGTAGTTCTGATTGGATCTCTTCTCCATTTGTCCCGCGCTAACATTTTCGTCTCGTTTTTATTCATTGACTATAGTGTCAGTTATATTTCGTCACAGTCTTCGTCATCATATCTGACTTTTATTTAGTTTTCGTCCATGAAAAAGGTTTGTTGACGAATATTTTTCGTCAACGAAATGAACACTGCCCTATAACAGACTATACCTGACGGGGGGATGTTACCCTATAACAGACTATACCTGAAGGGGGATGTGACCCCATAACAGACTATACCTGATGGGGGATGTGACCCTACAACAGCTGCACCTGAGGGAGGATGTTAGCCTATAACAGATTATACCTGAGGGGGATGTGACCCTATAACAGACTATACTTGAAGGGGGAAGTGACCCTATGACAGACTGTACCTTAATGGAGATGTGACCCTATGACAGACAGTACTTGAGGGGGATGTGACCCTGCAGCAGACCGTACCTGCGGGGGAGGGGGGGGGTGTGACCCTGTGACCCTGTAGAAGTACCTGAAGGGGGATGTATCCCTATAGCAGACTTACTTAAGGCTGATGCGACTCTATAACAGACTGTACCTGAGGGGACTTGGACGGCTGTGATCCTCCTTCAGCCTGCAACGCTGCAGCCGCATAGCTCAACTTAGCATTCTGAGGAGAAACTAGGAGAGAGAGGCGAAGGGATCAATAAAGAACTACAAACAATCAAACATTGTTTATAGTTTTTTTAAATCATAAAGTTAGTTGAAATTAATTGAGGGGGTACACCCTGAGGGGAGTGGTTTATCCTTAGGAAGATGACAAGTTTACCTCAAGGGGCCTGGTTTATCTTTAGGGTCATGGCTAGATTTACCTCAAGGGGCGTGGTTTATCTTAGGGACATGGCTAGATTTACCTTGAAGGGCATGGTTTATCTTAGAAACATGGCTAGATTTACCTTGAAGGGCGTGGTTTGTCTTAGGGACATGGCTAGATTTACCTCGAAGGGCCTGGTTTATCTTAGGGACATGGCTAGGTTTAGGATGGGGGTTGGGGTTACCTAAAGGGGGCAGGGTTTACAGTTATGGTGCAGGGTAGGTGTAGCTTTAGGGTGGTGTCTAAGGTTTTCCTTTGTGATGTGGTTTATTTTTAATGGGCGTGCCTTGTCTTTAAGGTATGGTTTACATTTGGGGATGAGGCTAGGTGTACCTTTAAGGGTGTGGCTAGGTTTACCTTTAAGGGTGTGGCTAGGTTTACCTTTAAGGGTGTGGCTAGGTTTACCTTTAGGGTTAGGTTTAGTGTTCTCCCGGTTGAAGAAGAGACTGCCGGGCTGCAGACTGGAGCTAGCTGAGGGAGACTCATCTTTCAGACGGAACTGACCCAACTTAGTCAGCTTCTAGAGAGAGAGACAGAGAAACAGAGACAGAGAGAGAGAGACAGAGAGAGAATGATGTCAAACACAGACGAAGAATCTCCAGTAATGTGAAGACTGAGAATAAGGCGGGCTTCATACCGGGGGGGTGGTGGACGGAGCGTCACTCTTGTCTGGCGGGGAGTGGAACTTGACAAAGGCAACGCCATATGCAATGTTCTACAAAACAAACACACGTGTAGGTTTATAGTCCTATAGTCAGGGTTATAGTCCTAAAGTTAGGTTTACGGTCCTGCAGTAAGGTGAATAGTCTGATGCTAAAGGTTTTGGTCCAATAGCAAAGTTAGGCTGAAAAGTCTGGTGGTAAAGTCAGTTGTATAGCCGTGTAGTGAAGTTAGGTTTATAATCTGGTAGTAAAGTTAGGTGTAGTGCTGTAGTGAAGTAAGGTTTATAATCGGTAATAAAGTTAGGTATAAAGACCTGTAGTAAAGTTAGGTATAAAGTCCTGTAGTAAAGTTAGGTTTATAGTCCTGAAATTAATTTAGGTTTATAGTCCTGTAGTAAAGGATAATAAAAACGATTCGGGTAATAGTCTGGTAGTAAAGTTATATGTACAGTCTGGTAGTCAATTTAGGTTTAAAGTCTGGTAGTAAAGCCAGGTCTATTTCATGGCTCCTACCTTACTGTAGGGCTGGCTGCACACGATCTTGACCCGGTCCCACTTCTCCTGGGCAGGGCTCTTCTGCAGCTGGCTGGGCCCGAAGAAGCGGACCCGGCCGGTGTTGGAGCCGTTCCTGCTCTCTGTAGGGGACATGAAGGAGGAGGTGACAAGCAAAACCTGAAAGAAAGCACACCTCAGAGTTAGCATATTAGTCTGTAGCATAATGCTAACTTATAGCATAGGATTTCATTCAAATACAAGCATAGAGGAACCTCAATCTTTTCATGTTAACATTTATAATTTTGAGAAACGGACACTACCTAGAACTGTCCAGTTCCAAGTACTTAAAATTGAAAGAAAAATTGTCTATGAGACATAAAGTCTTCCAGTTTTCTAGTCTTCTTTGATAGTTTTATATGGAAGGAGTAGCATACTTAAAGCCTTTATTTCCCAGCCCTGTCCGGACACATTGACAGTCTGTCATGAGATCATAGGCCATAATGACCTTTAGCTATTTTCAGGTAAATGCTCAGGTATGGAGTTGCCAGTTCAATTGGGGTCCTATTATGGTCTATTGACAGCAGTACCTCATAGTCCTGGTCTCTGGTTGAAGAGGAGTTCCCCACCAGGACTTCTATAAAAGCTGATCCCTCGTTTCCAATGTCGATGCTGTGAATCTGATCCTCCTTCTCAAGCTGAGAAGAGAGGAGGTATTCACAATGTAAAAAAGCTTCTCGCAACATGTTCACATTCAGTCGTCAAATACTATTACCCAGGCTATGGAACCAACAACAATACACAATAACATGTAATTTAAGTCTGATCAGTTTATTATTCATATAACGGAGTCTGTGGAAAGACATTTTCCTGACAAAAATAACAGTTTAATAGTACTTAATTATGCACATTATTATTCACCTGTAGAATGACGGAGGTCTGTTTCTCTCCAGGACGAGCAGCTTTCCACTTCCTATACGTGTCGGAGCTCAGAAGGTTGTCCGCCTTGTGTGTCTGTTATATTAAATATGAAGATATATCGTGTTTGATTAAATATGATGAATCCTATTTGATACCAGAGGTTACTACTCAATTAAGTATTATCTTATTTTATTACTATACTGATGACAACAGCCAGCACAGCCAACACAACAGGCTGCTGACAAGGACCTTAATAAACAATGATGTTGCTGGCATCCTAGTCTTAAGGTAACTTAGTATAAAGGTAGCTTCGTGTGTAGGTTAAAGATAACGGAGTCTAAAGATAACTTACAGAGTCTTCGCTACTGCAGGATACGACGTGTTTCAGTTTGATCTCCGGCATGTTGTCAATGAGTCTAGTTATCCTCCAGTTCGTTTGGTAGAAAAACTACTACTGGGCGTAATATATAAACAAGATGTGAAGGTAATGGTTGAACATAGAATTGTTTCGGTTTGGTTAATACAAGTCCCGGTAGCTGTGTATAACTTGCATACACTGATACAACAAGTAAGACAATACTCGGCTAACGGGATAGCCTGCGAGCAAACAATAGAGTACTTTCTTCTACTTTAGGATATGAATAACATCATTATTGCTGCCCATATCATGTCAGAATATCGCTCTATGTTCATAGTCTACGTTTAAAGTAACGCATAGACTATTTAAACATGATGAACGCTAGAATAACTAATTCAATTTCGAAATGAAAATAATACAATACGAAGTTTCGCACCGGATACTCGTTGCGCTTTTAGACGTCACATCCGGAGATAGGCGCGTTTTCAGCCAATTGGATTTAAGCATTCTCAACCATGGCGTTATTCATATGGCATTCATTCTTATTACACATTTTCATATTCACCACATATTCATATTCATTTTCCCATTCATTGCAATATATGTATTATATATATGTTTTTTGTATAATATGTTATATTATATTTATTATATAACATTCATAGTTATGACTTAACATATTCATGTTATTATCACATAAACATATTCAAAAAAATAAAGAAATGCACAAGACCTCACAACCACCACATGGATAATAGTTCATGTGAGAGACAGACGAACCTCACAACAAATGGTCAAGTGAAATGGAAAATTATCATCAGTTGAAATGTTAAAATAAATTGAGTTTTTCTGAAGCCACAAAGGTGAGGATGCTGCCATGAAGGCCTAGCCGCAAAGGTTAGTGGTCATGATGACTCATATCAAGAGGTGGCGTCTTTGAATAATAATACAAAAACGGAACTGATGTTCTGTTGTTTTAATTTCTCTTTATTTTACATATTGTCCTGTAATCAAATTATAAACATATGGATGTGTCAGAGGATCTCAACGTAGATGGCCGTCTCTGTTTCCTCCCTGCTGCTTGTCTCCCTTCGTGTCGCTCTATCTCTTCTTCCTCTCTCTTTTCTTCCTCGCATGCGCCTCTCTCCTCCTCTTCTACCCATCGGCCGAGTCTGAAAAAAATGTACGGGTCCAAAATGGTGTTTGTAGTAATACCTTTCTGTTATACTGTTCTGTAGAACTGTAGTAATACCGTTCTAAAGTATTGTTCTGTAGTGGTACAGTTGTAATAATGTTCTATAGCACTGCTCTCTAGTTGTTTCTACTGTACTAACACCACAGAAGAAGAGGGCAAGGCCTGATACCTGATTGGTGCGTACAAAGAGGGGCGTGGCGTTCTGGTAAACCAGTTGATAGCTGCCGTTGGAATAGACATGCGTCACCTCGGTGCAGTTGATGTAGAGCGGAGTCTTGACCGCCAGGTCCCTGAGATACGCATCGCGGTGTCTGTTCAACACACGCCTGAACACACACACACACACACACACAGGGGCACACACACACGCGCACGCACACATGCACATGCATGCACAGATGCACACACACACACACAGGCACACACAGACACATTTACTTTGACACATTTAAAACCTTGTTTCTACACAGTTGTGTATACAGTATAACTTTGCCCATTGAGCCTTGCAAGGTTTGATTTTATTCCTGAAACATGACTCCTCGTGACTTCAAAACCACCAAACTAAAGTGATGTTCTGTACTAGTGAATAGTCATTCTGCATTCGGTTCCCCCACCTAGTTAGCCAACCAAGACAGCCGATAGGTCAATAAAGCCCATAGAGCATAGGTGGGGTAAGACGGAGCAGGTGAGAGGGCTGGGGGTCATGAAGGGGTCGTACCGTACTCTCTTGCGTCGTCGGCAGCAGTACAGCAGCAGCAAAGATGAGGTGCACACAGGGACACAGACCGCTACTACCGCCACAAGCCACCAGGGAGAGCTCACTGAATAAACACAGCAGACAGGATCACACACACACATACTGAAACAGACATATGCACACACACACACACACACACACAAACACACACACATACACACACTGACACACAGACGCACATATACACTCACACATACACAAAATACACACAGACATTTACACTTTCATATACAAACACTCACACACACACACACATACACAAACCGACCCACAGACACACATATACACTCATATATACACAAAATACACACAGACATATACACATTCATATACAAACACTCTCACCTGCACATACAGACAAACAACACAAACATGATTAACAAAAAGATAATTATTCTGATTATTATTATATTATTATGAACCTTCTCCGGGCTGCATGAGGGTGAGCGAGTCGTCTCCCAGCTGGTTCTCCGCCAGACATGTGACCTTCAGCTGTCCGTCCATCCGCCAGCGCAGCCGTGCCCTCACTTCACTCGAGTCCCCCTCCACCGACACGTTGTACCCACCAGAGGGCACACTCCCGTTCACACTCCACCTCACCGCAGCCCGCGGGTTCGAATTCACGACACAGAGACATGTGACCTCAAACTCCGCGAGCACACAGGATGAGAGCGGGCGCAGGATGAGTGGTTTGTCTGGTACAGAAAGATTAAAATAACGACAAGATAGTGAATAAGCGTTATTAACCAGGGGTTTATGGAGGAACTAGATTCCAATCTGTGTTGTCAATCATCGCCATCTGTTTGATGCTGTTTTTTTCGACTTGTAAACAATAATCCATGTAATAGTCAATAACTAATCAATAACGCAACCAATAACCTTATATAAAATATAATCATTATCACTTCTCTATACTAAACATCAAAACATCAAAACTCTCTTATTTTGTCAAACTGGGAGGACCCGAATGAAGAGGGCTCTTATTTTGTCAAATGGGAGAAGGATAGAAGAGGACTCCTTTTTTGACAAAAGTATTACATTGAAAGTCCAATGGCGTGGGGCGGGAATCCCCTCGGCCAATCAGGTTGTGAGCCGAGCAGCGGAACAGCATGCCTCTGGTTGCGTTGTAGATGCGCGCGGCATGCGTGTGCGTGTCGAGGTGCACGGTGTGGCCGTGCAGTATGTAGGACCAGTGGTAGGATGTTACAGGGGGGTCGGCCTTACACACGCACCACAGCAGTACGCTGCCCCCCTCATGCACCACCAGGGACTGCACCTCCACCCTCACCTCCCTTGGAGCAACTGGAGAAACACGTGGGGGTTAGAAAGCAGAAATGGCAGGTGAACTAAATAGGAGCAGAGAAGACTAACAGCAGGTGAATTGAATTGGAGCAGAAAGTCAGGAGGATGGTGCATACAGGTGATGTGGACCTCCCTGAGCGCGCCCACGATGGCTCCTTCAGGGTAGGTGGCTTCACACCTGAGTCTGGGCTTCACCATGTAGGAGGCGGTAAAGGAGAGCGAGGAGAGCAGTAGGGGGCGGTGGGTCTGGGGTTGGAGGAGGAGTTGATGTCCTCCTCCATCGCTGCTGTTGGGCTGGGCTCCTCTCTCCCAGCGCCAGGACAGCACCGGGGGTCTGGACGGGCAGAAGGAGCCCACCGTACAGTTCAAGGAGACAAGCTGTCCCTCTGTGACGGAGCCCAGGCCGCTGATGACGGGAGACTCAGGATGTTCTGTTGAAGGAGTAGACCATCTTTGTTTACACTGAAGTTAAAAAAGGAATTCATATGTTTAATAACTTGTTCATGTTTGAATGTGATGGGTTTTAATGTCGTCTAGAGTGCAAACAATCTAAAATGGGCAAAGGGTTTTGTAGTTGGTGCTGTCTTTTTAGACCTTAGGAGGGTCACTGATACAGTGAATCACAAGGTCCTCTTATCTAAACTATCCTCCTCCAATTTCTCTGCTGCTGCCATCAATTGGTTGACTTCACATCTATCCAACAGGAAGCAAGCTGTTCATATAGGAGATTCTCTATCAGCGACATTCACAGTGGTTATTGGTGTTCCCATAGGATCCATTCAGGGCCTGCTCCTTTTTAGCTTATATATAAATTACCTCCCATCTGCATGCCCATCTGTCAGTCTCCAAATGTATGCTGATTATACCAGTCTTGGTACATGCAATCTGCTATCTGAAGCAATAGCCAATGTGTCAAACTGGCTGAACCATGCTTGACAACAATTGTCAATAAGACGGTGCATGTTTTTCTCCAAAACAACTTCAGAGGTCCATCAGCCGAATGTGTTGTTTAATGCTGAAAAACTTAAGGGGGTTGGGACTTAAGTCAAAGTAAACAGGGGACTGTGTTGTTCCATTTAGCAGGAGGACTTTGGGACGTTCAGCCTTCTCCGGCAGAGCTTCGCAGCACTGGAACACTGAAACACGGCCTACAAATGCAGAAAGTGCACAACTGCACTTTCTGTTTAAAGACAACTCTGAAACTCTATAAAATTGTACCAAAGAACACCAGAACTGTACCCACATCTAAATATCCAGCTCCTGTGTGTACCCCCTGAATACATTCAAGTGTTGACATTTCCTTTACTGATTATTTTTAATGCTGCTGTACTGCCTAACATAATGTACTGTTTTTATTTTGTTTTCTTCTTTTTAACCGTAATGTAATTGTTATGTTGTTGACCTACCCGGGGGCTACAGATGTAAATTAGCCTCTTGGCAAACATATTGAGATTTAAGTGTGAACTAAAACTTGGATTGAGGTGTACTGTCCCCGCCAAATAAAATAAATAAATGTTCCGTTTCCCGTCTACCCACCAGAGACCTCCAGGGTGAAGACCCTCGGGGTCCCCCAGTGTCCCTCCTCCGGACCCTTCAGAGCAATCTCAAAGGGCCGTGAGTCCTCCAGGTGGACCGGTTCCAGTTTCAGAGAACAGTCCCCCTCTGAGATCCGCCCGTAGAGGGAGGTCCGTCTGAGGTACTCCCTGGTCACGTGACTGGGGTCCTCGCTGTTAAAGGCGGTGCTCCTCAAAGGGAAGAGACCTCCTCCTCTGAACCTCAGCCGGACGGCCACACTGCCCCCGCCCCTCCTGCGAGGAGCAGGGAGGATGTAAGAGCAGGGGACCACCACACAGGACCCGGCCAGGGCCTGAACTCGATCGGGGACGGAAGGGACAGGGGAGGAGCCCCCTGCCTCCGTCCCGGAGAGAGCAACAGCTGTGGAGGAGAGAAGGACAACATGTCTCCTTTTTTCTCTGTTACTTTAAAGTGCCAGTGAACCCAAAGAACATCTTAGTATGTGTTATTTGATGTTCAACATAGTAATCTATGCCATGTTGTCACTGTTACAAAATGATAGCATAATTCAGGAAAAACTGTTGCAAAACCCTATGTTTTTGCCTGTCCCCGCCAGCCAGTTTGTGAACATTCTACTCTGCTCCCAGCTCAAGTCCCATTCTTTTCTTGATGACGTCACGAGGATGACATGTGGATGTGTGGAGCTCCATTCGGTCAGCGGTTGATGTTGATGGCTGCGTCTGAGAGAGGGTTAAGCTTCTTGGAAACGTATAGTATAACGCCACGGTGTGGGGGCGCATATGATGTATAGGTCTACAACAGCGTTCATGATAACACTCATACTCAACGACGTGTAGGCTACAACCTTAAAAAAAAAGCATTGTAAAGATGCCCTGGGTCGTAACCATGGGGATAGCAACTCCCTCCTCCTTCCTAGAATTCTTAACTCAAATCTCAGAACTCTCAGCGACTAGTAAACACAGAATGTGACATCAGAGGGCCAGGAGGAGTGCAATGGGGGCTGTGATGATGTAAGAATTGAAATTGTCTGAAAATGAAATGGCATTGAGAACAATGCACTTAGCTGATTTTATTCCGTTAGAAATAACCTTCAAGTCATCATAGTAAAAAATGCATATGGCATACCTCAGGGTTTGGTCCCATTTTATTTTCAATTTACGATTTACCCCTCCGACACATTATTCAGAAATACTGTCTCCATCATGTCTCAGTGGACAACACGCAGATTCCACCAAGATCTGACGACTAACAGCCTTGGTGCTCAAACATAAGAGTTGGGAGGTTCCTTCACCTTCAGATTTCTTTATTTTATATCAAGATTGACAGAAAATCATCTGGCTGTCCCAGTAAAAATTGTTGTTTGTTTACTATACCAAAAACAAAATTCTGAAATTATTGTATGCATATATTATCTGCATTATCATGCATTAGATTTGTTCATTTTACCAAGGAATGCTAAGTGGCAACTTGCTAACTACATCAAGACAAGATTAGACGAGATTAGCAAAACATTTCCACAAAGATGATAAGGTAAATAACTCATCTATTGTGCACTTCCTCCAAGAAATTATAAAAATGTTTACTGGTACTGTTCAACATCTAACAACCCTTAAAAGGTACATTACATTACATTTATTTAGCTGAAACTTTTGTTCAAAGCAACTTAAAATAAGTGCATTCAACCATGAATATACAACCCAAATAGTGCAAGCATCATGTGAGAACATACGATTAATCAAATAAGCAAACTGTTCTAGATGCTACATTATAGAAACAAGAGATAATTATAAAAGAAAATATTTCATGAGCCAAGTCGACCTACTTAAAATTAATAAAGAAAAGGATTTAAATATGAAAACTGTGGTTTTTACTTACCAAAAAGAAGAATATCCACTAAGAACATGGTGTCCAGATCAGCTGAGACAGAGAAAGAGACACTGAGGGAGACAGGGAGAGAAAGAGAGAGAGAGAGAGAGAGAGAGAGACTGTGGTAGACAGGGAAAGAGTGAGAGACAGACTGAGAGAGAGACACACACACACACAGGGACGGAGGGAGAGAGGGAGAAAGGGCAAGGAGCAAGAGGATGAAGCAAGACTAGTTTACAGTACTGCAAAAGAAGCAGATTATGAACTGTACGTCAGTCACTGAAGCTGCAATATATTCTTTTATACGTGTATTCCACCCAGATCGGTTTTGGTTGCTTAACTTTGTCTCCCCAGGATCTCGCTCGTGTCACACCAGTCTGCTCACAGGAGACAAAAGAGTGGACTCCTTGCTAGACTAAATCTATTGCAATCAATCACTCATGTCCAACATACTTTAGAAAAACACAACTTTAACTAAATACAACGAAATGTAGTCTTGTGTGTTGAAATGTAGTCTTGTGTGTTGAAGTCCACTCCATGTGGACTTGTGAATCATCCTCTAAAAATAAAACCCTGACACAATCACTTCCCTCTGGCTGAACACACCAGATCCACATCAGTTACTTGTCCAAAATAACCAATAGCCAAACAACAACCGACTGAAGAGTTATTAGAATAAAACTGATTTACAATTCATCTGAAGTATAATCTATCCTATTCTATTTGTCATTTTTTATAGTATAGCTGTCCTGTAAATAAAGAGGTTTATAAACAAAACATTGGTCAATATTCTTCTGTAGGCCAGATAGAAAGCTATAAATACAGATGGACAGACAGATGACATACTGCAACCAGAAG
>JAOPJO010000134.1:2775164-2786739 GCA_027123675.1 Molva macrophthalma | reverse complement strand
TCTGTGTGTGTGTGTCTTTTTGTGTGTGTGTCTTTGTGTGTGTGTGTGTGCCTGTGTGTATGTGTGTGATAATGAGAACAGGGAAGAGGAGCTCTTGGAGCGTGAAATGAAGGGACAGCATCTCGTCCTGCCTACCAACACACACACACACACACACACACACACACACACTGACACTCACACACACACACATACACACGGCCAGTCTCAGCAGAATACAGGATGGAGAAACTACATTATATTGCTTTACAGGCCTTACTACATCTCTACTATAGTGTTTCCGTCCCTACTACATCTCTACTATAACTCTACCATACTGTTTCTCTCTGTACAACATTGTTATTATATCTATACTGTTTCTGTCTCTACTGCATCTCTACTATATCTCTACTAAACTGTTTCGGTCTCTACTACATATCTACTGTAACTCTACTGTACTGTCTCTACTTCCTCTACTGCATCGTTACGACATCTCTACTATACTGTCTCTACTGTCTCTATTACATTGCTACTACATCTCTACACTACTTACTCTACTATCTCTACTACATCGCTACTACATCTCTACTATACCGTAGCTTCTACATCTCTATTATACTGTCTCTACTGCCTCTACTACATCGCTACTACATCTCTACTATACTGTCTCTTCTACATCTCTACTTTACTGTCTCTATTGTCTCTACTACATCTTTACTATACTGTCTCTACTCCATTGCTACTATTTCTCTACTATACTGTCTCTATTGTCTCTACTACATTTCTACTACATCTCTAGTATATTGTCTCTATTACATCTGTACTACACCTCTACTATACTGTCTCTTGTACATTCCTACTATATCTCTACTCTACTGTCTCTACCAACTCCACTAGATCTCTACTATACTGTCTCTACTGTCTCTAGTACATCCCTACTTTAATTATACTATGCTGACTCCCACTACAGCTTTTATACTGTCTCTACTAAATCTACTATATCTCTAGTAAACTTTCTCTACTGTCTCTACTACATCGTACTACATCATACTATCTCTCCTATACTGTCTGCTGTCTCTTCTGCAACACTACTACATCTACCCTTTACTATAAATCTACTGTTTCTACTGTTCTAAGAGTCAGATTAGTTTCTTAAATGGTTCCCTCCGAAGAACAAAATGTATTGAAATTGTTCTCTACGGTTTCTATTGTCTGCTGTCTACTCCAGTCTTCTGTTCTGTCCCGTTTCAATCACCTTCTGAAAACACAGACCACACACACACACACACACACACACACACCTAGCGTGGGGGGGGGGGATTTTCCTCTATTAGAGAAAATGCTGACCACTCCTCCTCCTCTCCCCTCTTCCGCTACTCTCTCTCCCTGATACTCCTCCTCTTCCTCTCTAGGCTTCAGTGCAGCAGATCTTGGCCACCTGCCTGACAACATCACTGTGTTGGAAGGAGAGAGCGTCATCCTAAGGTAACACACACACCTGTACCACAACACCCCCCCATCTGTCCCCCCCAATTACCTACAGTGTATTTCACTGTAGTCAAACTGTCAGCCATCAAACAGGACAACACCTGCGGGGGCATCTCTGCAGTTATCCTGTTGGTTGCCGGGGCGACCCTGGCTGTTCCCAGGGGCGACCCTGGCTGTTGCCGTGGGTGACCCTGGCTGTTGCTGGAGGGCGACCCTGGCTGTTGACAGCGGCGACCCTGGCTGACTGTTCATGATGATGATGATGATGATAGGTTGATCCTGGCGTCAGGCAGTGAGTGATGATGTCACAGCAGTGGAACATCCCATAATAACAAGATCTAGAATATGAGATCTGAGATTTAGTGTTTGACTGTGCCTCAGAGACCTGGGAGAGATGTACTTTAAGACTGCAGACGTTTCCAGAAACATCGGTTTCTCCGGAGGCAGATCTCAGGCATCCTTACTTCTTTTTTATTTACTCCTTTCTATATCTTCTGAAGGGAGAATAATCTGCGACGGCTGATGAAGTCAGATACCGTTTGTTGTTGCCTGGTCCGCAGAAGTTTCCATCGATATCTGTTAACACAAACAAATAGCAGGACTCTCGTCTGAGGTCATCAAGATGAGATGCCTGGGGGCTGCTCCATCGATCATCATCTTAGACAAGCTGGTGGTTAGCTCCGGTAGAGGTGCTTTATTAATGCTGAGGGAAATTGTTACTGTCTCAGATGCTCTGCTCAAGATAGAAAAATACAAATGAAAAGAGTATAAAATAAGAAATAGAAATAAAGAGAATAAAATAAGAAAAGATTTACGCAAATATATAGTACGGGAAAACAATATAAAGTATAAAAAAATATGCATATACACAAAAATTGACAGAAAGTATTACTAAAATATGCAACTATTATGTGGCTCAGATGCTATAGGTGTTTGTGGTGACTTTCCGGTTCTTCACTGTAACAGTCTCTCAACTGTCAGAGTGAGATTAAAGACTCATGAAAAATATGACGGTTGTGTTCGCTGTTAAAGTTGCGAACGAAGATTTTAGCGCTACATTATGTCGTGGTTGGCTAACTTCTCGTTTTTGCAGGTAGCACTGTCCTCCCTCCTCCCACGTCATCACATGATCATAAATAAGCTACGTTTCTAGGAGGTCTTGTATCACATTTTTGAGCTTGACCCTCTGCCTTACGGCTCAAAAGGCCTACACACATACGCCTGAATATATATATATAAAACATTAATTGCCGAATGAACATTAATGTCAACTTTAGTTCGAAATGTGTGATTGGGAGCGATGCAACATGTGATTTGTTTGTTTGGTTGTAAATTCTGATTGGTCGATGAGTATTTGGCACGTATCAACAAACCTGAAGTGCAGGTTTAAACAATCAATAATATGATAAAGCTATTTTATGAACAGCTGGAGTGCAGCCCAGGAGCCACTGCTGAACGGCCCGCTGCAGGTCTGAACCCATGCTTTGAGATATGCTGTCTTACAGTGGCTACACAATATAATCGTACATTCATTCTGTACCTACATTGTGCAGGCTCGTAGCATTAGATTAATGACAGATTGTGGACAAGGGGCGCATAGTTTAGCGGAAGACAGACTGGCTTGATGCTAAGAGTGGCAAGGTCACAATGTGTTTTGGATTCAAGTTAGAGGAAGACTGGTTAATGGTTGGATTGTCCCTATTGCTGAGCTGTACAATCCACCCCATGTCCCATGTCACCAAGCTTAACTTCCTGTAGACAATTTGACATCACTACAGCAGGCTCTATGGAGTTGAATAGCATTAGATATTAGTTTAATATGAGAGTATTTCTGGAGCATGAACCATACGTTTAGTTTAATATGAGTGTATTAAAGGCGCTAAAAGCAATATTTATTAGTTAAATCAAATGTTAAATAGCTCTATATTTTGACAGCAAATCACTGATATACTGTTTGGTCAATAACATGGGTCTCCCAGGCCCTCTGCTCTGCAGTAAACAGAAAATAAATGTTCTGGTATGCCGTTCCCACCCCCGCATTCACTGGCAGGCAGCAGGATTTCCGTGTTGACTGAGAATGTTGGAACAGGCAAAGACACAGATTCCAGCGCTCCCAGGAACGGCTAATAAAAAACACTCAAAGAGAAAAAAGCGGCTGAAGAAGAGAAAGAAGAGGAGAAAGCTGGAAAAAGAGACAGGAATCCTGCAAGACCTGTGATCATGTGATGACGTGGGAGGAGGGAGGACAGTGCTACCTGCAAAAACGAGAAGTTAGCCAACCACGACATCACTTACAGCGCCTTTAATAAACTATTAGTATATATTAGTTTAAAATGAGAGATCTTAATAAACTATTAACAGATATTCGTTTAATATGAAAATATGTATTCTATTATCTGTACCATCAACCATAACAAATTATTTTAATGAGGGTATTAATCAACTCTTAGTAGATATTAGTATAATATGAGAGGCATTAATAAACCATTAGGCGATATGAGTTTAATATATGTATTTTATCTGTTGCATCAACCATAAGATATTAGTGTAATAAGAGAGCATTAATAGTTAGGAACACCATAGGAACGAGAACCCAAGGATTCCGACTAGTAGCCACTTCAAATCAAGTTTTTGCAATATTCCTCCAGAGAAATCAGGAGTTTAACAAGAGGACCTATAATAGAGGATGTCATGCACCCAGAATGCAATTCATTGACTTTGAGGTTGACGAAAGAGGAGGCTGTGGTGAAAGTCATTCTGGGTAACCTGGGAAATTAACACAGGAGCAAAGAGTACAATATTATTATTAATGAAAAATTAGGTTTTGAAAAATCAACCAAGATCAAAAACCTTGCGTTCTGAACCTTGCAGTTCAGAACGCAAGGTTGGAAGGCTTTTTATTAGCGCAGGTCGAGTGCAAAGCAAGACTTAGTGCATGGCAACAAAGTAGCGTACAGACATTATATACACTAAATTGGTAATTGTAAAGTATATTTAAAATTCAGTTTCAGTTTAAAAAATTCCATTTTAGAAATGATCATTGTCACATTATATTCAGAAACAAACTGAAAACACAACATTATTTTCTATAACAATACTTAACAATTCCATAAGAAACAAGAGATTCAGTCTTGCTCCAGTCATATCTACTTCCCATTTTCGTTCTTAAATTACGTCCTAAAAAACACACTAAGCAAACACCGGACAACTGACCCAGATGGGAACAATGGTTAATGGTATCCAAACGACTTCATTGCTGAACTTCTAGAGGTGGAATTAGTCCATTACCACCACCTAAACCCTTACACTGTGTAGAACTATCCACACTCTGTTCAGCAGCAGAGGTGATGGAGGAGCTGGTCGTTTAACTCTCAGATCGACGTCTCTGCTTACTGGTGGCATCAACTCCTGGTGGCATCTACTCCTGTCTCATACTCTCAGGCCGTGTTGACGTCCTGTAGAAGAAGGAGAAGAAATATAATATTAACAAATGTATATCCTTCATATTCTCATTGTTAATCTACCTTTATATTACTAGAATAAATAAAGGTTACAAAATAAAATTAAAAAAAAAAAAAAACAGTAACTCTCTGATTGGGTGAAGCATCATGTGACCACAGGTCTTGAGACCATGTGAATGGTATGTACTCCACCACCTGAGTAGC
The DNA here is from genome assembly GCA_027123675.1 of Molva macrophthalma. Taxonomy (NCBI): domain Eukaryota; kingdom Metazoa; phylum Chordata; class Actinopteri; order Gadiformes; family Lotidae; genus Molva; species Molva macrophthalma. The sequence continues at coordinate 2,781,607 of JAOPJO010000134.1, read as the reverse complement.
CGGAAACAAAAGCACTGTAACGTGCACTAAATCCTCACCACGTGCACTTCACCACCACATTCACTATATCACCCTCAAGTGCACTATATACCCACCACGTGAACTGTTCTCATCAATGGTGCGCTATATTAATGCTGGAAGTATATCAGGAGGTACAGCAGGTTGCCTGGCAATCAGAAAGTTGCTGGTTCAATCCCTGGCTCCTCCTAGTGATGTTTCCAGGTGAAGAGCAAGAAACCTACCCCTATCTACTCACAACTGTCGGTGTATTGGGTGAATGAATGTGAGGCACTAATTATAAAGCGCTTAGAGTGGCTAAAGGTCAGAAATCGCTATATAAATTCAGTCCATTTACCATTTAACGGCCCCTTTCTTCCTGCAAGAGAGGAAATTACACCAGCACAAACACACACACCAAGTATGTACCAACAGAATGATTGCAAAGTTGTATTATAAAGAATATATCAGTCATCATTTTTACATAATATGTCTGTCTTTTTAACTACTTTCCAATGTCATGACAGATATTAGCAATGGACAGAAATGCTCAGCACTCCAAACTTGTCCAGGCTCTTTGCTCCTCTGAGCTCAAACCATGGACATAAAAAAACAATGAAGTGACTCGAGAAGTGGATTTAAAAGTTTTGCAGTTGTTAAAAAATTGTGTATTGAATAATGTCACCTGCGTTACCACTTTGGCATCTGTCTGTGGTTCTAGTTAATTATAATACATAATACAATGACGAAGTATGCACCAACAGAATGAGTACAATCTTTTGCAATATACAAATATGACAGAATATTTCTTTATTACTATTCCTAAACTGTATAGTGTGTGAAGCAGTGCAGGCAGTGAAGGTAAATAATCAACAACAAGTTCACTTAACATCATACTCTTCAGACTCAAGTATGAGGAGTGTCAAGTCTAGTTATTTAGCTCATCAGTCACTGTTTACAAGGCTGGTATAATGCATTATATTACATCAATTATATGTAACTTAGATCATTAAAAGAGTATAACAGGCACATAACTACTAACAAAACATTTTATGACCACTTAGTTCACCACATCAATGTTGTCACAAAGATACATGGCGCAAGGGTAAGAGAGGGAGAGCGTGAGAGAGGGCGAGGCTAACAGAGGGCGAGGGTGACAGAGCTGCATTTCAAACTAATGTTCCTTTCCAAAATAAAATACTTGTTTAGAAAGGACAGAGTTTTCATCCTCCTTGAGGGACCAGCCTGTCTTGCTGATCAGCAGACAGACCGTTACCTTCAATGGCACAAGCTCCCATTGTTTTCCAAAAAAACGTTGTTAAGTGATTGCACGACAGATAAAGAGGACAAAGCCCTGAATACGTTCAGAGAAGAATTGTTACTTCAATATCTGCCTCACAATTGCTTAACACAGAAAATAATCAAATAATCCTAAGGATTGATTCTGCAAAACAAAATGGCAGTGTGTTTGTTTCTGTGTCTGACATGGTTTAATGTGCTTTTGGACAACGGTGCAAGTCTACGACACTGAGGAAGCACATCTTATTTGTAGATCACAACACGCCGTGTTTCAAAAAGAAAATAAAAAACACAATGCAGTTCAAAAACATTTATAGACAGCTGCAGAGATATGCATTTCCAAAAGTGCTTTGTGCATTTTAAGTGATATTGCAGTAGCTATGAATAGCTAGGTTTATTATATATATTTACATAGACTTAAAACTGAAAAAGAATTAGGGGATTAAGTAATTTACTGATAAACGAGAGGACTTTAGGAGATTAAGGAAATATTAAGACATAAGTGGTTACACACATATTGATGTTTGAAAACATTTGCAATGCGAATAGAACAAATATCATATATAATTCACATTTAAACAAACACATTTTATTTGGATGCTTTGCTGACAATATTTCAATTGAAAATGAATACAAATAACTATATGCCAATCTGTTAATACCATTCTGTCCATGGAACAACAATTACAATGCCCCGTCTATTCATTTTAAATCACTTCACATTAGTAATTACATTACATAGAATATCAATATTGCTAAATTCTCTTTCTAAGGCATACCAAAATTACATATTATTTCGGATTTAGTTATAAGCATCCCATTTAAAATAACTTTTGGTTCGACAACCTTAGGTAGCTAGCAAGCTAACACGAACACTGGCGGGCAAGTCATGAAAATAACGTGTTCCTGTGCAGCTATGGTAACTACTTCGATATTCGCCAACACTTTTCCATATCAACATTTCGTTACGCTACACATATATTCAATATAGTATCCAAACATTTAATATAGTCTTTATGATAGTTATTAAAATCGGACCGTTCATTAAATGTTTAGTTTATTTTCTTATCGTAAAATGTTGGAAGACAGCGAGGCAGGGAATTGCACACAGGCGCAAAATCCACAGCAGTTATAAGCTCTGATGAAGGATTTTTTCTTTTCTTTTCTAATTGCTTCCATTTTCTTGTCTGTTGTTTGGATGATACATTTAAATTTTACTTTTATTATTATTACTTTGAAATTATTCATAGTACACACTGGAAATATATAAATGCACATTTAGATGGTAACTAGGGTGTTGTGGGTTGGTGCAAGCATGTCATAAACAGACATATTATTAATATGTAACCCATCTACTAATGTCAAATTAACTTATTATAGGCTGTGCTTGCTCTAAGTACGATAAATGAGGCTGGGCGAGGACACCTAGTGGTGGAGGATGTAAATGACACGTCCTAACTTCTGAATCAGACACCAGACATCAGATACCTCACCTGTATCTCCACTGGGACACACCCGTATCTCACCTGAACCTCACCTGTATCTCAACTGTGTCTCAACCGCATCTCACCTGTACCTCACCCGTATCTCACCTGTACCTCACCTGTATCTCACCTGTACCTCACCTGTATCTCAGCTGTGTCTCAACCACATCTCACCTGTACCTCACCTATATCTCACCTGTACCTCACCTGTATCTCACCCATGTCTCACCTGTGCAGGTGTAAGATCGACGAGGAGGTGACCCACAAGGCGTGGTTGAACCGCTCCAACATCCTATTTACGGGGCGGGACAAGTGGTCGCTGGATAAGCGTGTGTCGCTGATCAACAGCAACACCAGCCACTTCTCCATCCAGATCGACCAGGTGCATGTGGCCGACGAGGGGCCCTACACCTGCTCCTTCCAGGCCAACAACAAGCCCCGCTCTGCTCATGTATACCTCATAGTACAAGGTGGGTACCTGGACTTCCTAGTACACTGTAGCTATTCACTACTTCATAGAACAAGCTGTGAGGTAGATCAAGAAGCCAAACCCATACCTGCTACTTAAAGGAGAACCAAACCCAAACACCACTTATAGATTGATTTGCATTAGATTACTCCCTCTCTAGGTTAAACAGATGCTATTGCATGCATAAACTCATTGGCTGAAATGATAACCTGGTCTCCTTAGGTGTTGATACGACACACCTGTCCTCTGCTTATTGTACCTGAATTGAAAGGGCGTTTTCAGCAGTAGCCCTGCCCCAGAATGAAAAAAACCTGTAAGCCTTTTTTAAAAAGGCTTGGTCAGGGGATTTGGTTCTCCTTTAAAGACCGGTCTTCTGCAGGCCGCATTGTTAGGCATGGGTCTGAGAGGAGATGAAAGTGTAGCGATGCATCAATGATGTCATATCAGTCTGGGACATGAGATCTGTCTGGCAGAAAGTCTGAAAGTCACAATGACTTACAGAAATAGGTTGTTAGATGGAGGGATGATTATATATATATATTTGCCTACTATCAGCTGGAATGTCTACTGACTAGTCTACAGTCTGTCAGTGTGTCCACGAGATGGATGTTGTGTATTCTTCAGCTCTGCTGCAATCTCACATCTAATCATGACTCTGAGGCGGCTTGTTTCACCACTCTGCCAGCATCAGACGAGAGAGGAGAGAATTCCTCATCCGGATGAGGAAAAGCGATCTGGGGTCAAGGCTCATTAAAAGCAATGATAATCGGCCATTTAAATTCAATCCAACTTGTTATCAAATTAACGAGCAGAAAAGTGCTCTGATAAAACAGTGGAAGTTTCAGGAAAACTATTCATAGTTTCCATTAGGGGAAGGGAGACGGTGTTATTGATGTTCGAAGTGGAAGCTCCTGAAGGACGCACATTACATTACCAATCCATTAAATGCATCTGGAGTAGCTGATTGGCCATACTGTTGCACACAGACGCATGCATGCATGCACGCAGGCACGCAGGCCCACACACACTCGCACCCACACACCAACATGATTAATCTACAGACTGGCTTCCCCCGTCTCTTGTTCAAAACACCAATGCCGTGTTTTAAACAAGTGCGGCAGACCTCATGAATAATTCCTGAGTGAATCAGAGGTTAAAGGTCGTTCTCTTGTCTCCCAGTGCCGGCAAGGATCGTCAATGTTTCCCACGACGTGTCGGTGAACGAGGGCGACAACGTCAGCCTGTTCTGTCTGGCAGTGGGACGCCCTGAGCCCACAGTCACCTGGAAGGACCAGAAATGTAAGAAACCTGCTTCCTGCTTCTCTCTCTCACCCTCATGTTCTCATCCTCTTACCCTCTCATCTACTCATCCTCTCATGCTCTCATTATCTCACCTCACATCCTCTCACCTCTCATCCTCTCACCCTCACATCCTCTCACCACTCATCCTCTTATCTACTCACCCTGTTATCCTCTCACCCTCTCACCTCTCATCCTCTCAATTTCCCATCCTCTCATCCTCTCAACTCTCGTCCTTCCATCCTCTCATCCTCATCCTCTCAACCTTTCGTTCTTTCACCCTCTTATCATCTCACTCTCTCATCATATTACCTCTCATCCTCTCACCCTCTCACTCTCTTATCCTTTTACCTTCTTATCCTCTCATCATTCATCCTCCCATCCTCTCCCTCTCTCACCCTCATCCTCTCACCTCTCATCCTCCCGTCCTCTCACCCTTTCACGCTCTCATCCTCTCACCCTCTATTCATCTCATCATCTCGTCCTCATGTTCTCTCACCCCCTCATCCTCGTGTTCTCTCATTCTTACGTCCTCTCACCCGTTCATACTCTCAACCTTTCATCCTCTTATTTGCAACGCCCACAGCCTTTGGATGACGCGTGGCAAGTGAGGCGCCCAAATTATTTTCAATGGCTCCCCGTCACCCTCCCACCCTCGTCACAGTGTATGTGCACATACTGCTGCTATACTGTTTCATAACCATGATACAATTTCAACGTGTTTCCTCCCACACGGTGTGTAATTATGCCCGGGCGTCGGCGGTAATCGTCAGCATCTGTCTTCGTCCTCGCCGTCGACAGCCGCCACAACGCCTGGCTGGCCCACAGCCACGTTTGTCATTGAGGCCGTTATTTATAGTTTCCATCACCGTCACGCACTATCTGAACCGGACCAGTGCGTGATAGATGAAGAGGAAAATGTCTCCCGCACCGATCTTTATTCTATTTCTGCTCCCCTCCCAGCTGTCTGTGTGTCTGCGGATGTCCACAGTCAGTCAGCGGAGGCATGTATGGCACGTGGCGTGTGCTAAGTGCTGCGGTTTATGAGATAGTAACCGTGCAGCTTTCAAGATGGATGTGTCAGGTTGTTAGCTTGGCTAATTGGTAGATATTGGATGAACTGCTGCTTTATGTCACCAAGCCTTTCAACACAGCGCTCCTCGGCTGACGGGAGGACCTTGAGTGGGATGTTCTCAGTAAGAACCATTTGTCACATTAAATCACAGCCTCATCTTCTGTACCGGCATGATACGGATGCAGACGCTCGATCCAGATGTCTTCACATGGTCGCACATTTTGACACCTCGGGGTGATTTAGACCCCAGTCAGGCTGAATGTAGCAGGTTAAGGACCAGGAGTAGACATATTGAAACGGAACGATCTAGACGAGACCAGAGCCGGCATGTGGAAACCATAGGAGGTTGAAGACCCGAGCAGACATATGGAAACCATAGAGATGTAGAACATTGAGGCCTTAACCTCCACACCAGGTATCTACACCATCCATAAATGTCTGAACAAGCTTGACCTTAAATGCACTTTTGATGCAGTGAGACTGAAGTAGGACTTTAAGTTTGATTCTATATTGTGGTGTTTTGCCTGTTGGAGTGCTGGATATTTGGTTGGTTAGCCAATTGGTAGGTTGATTAGATGTTTGGATATGTGGTTTGTTGGTTGGTTGGATGGTCAGCCAGACGGTTGATATCTTGGTTTGATGTTTGGTTGGTAGACAGAGGTTTTGTTAGTTTGTTGGATAATTGCGTTATTATAGTATAGTGTAGTAACGTAATGTAAGTATAGAAAGCAATACTTAGAGACATACACTCACCGGCCACTTTATTAGGTACACCTGTCCAACTGCTCGTTAACGCACATTTCTAATCAGCCAATCACAT
>JAOPJO010000134.1:2662094-2674328 GCA_027123675.1 Molva macrophthalma | reverse complement strand
TCTGGGGTCCCCTGCTAGAGCTGCTGCCCCCGCGACCCGAAACCCGGATAAGCGGACGAAGATGAATGAATGAATGATGAATGAAGAAACATCAAACGAGACATCCCAATTAACATCTGGCTTAAAATCTTTGGGTTATAGAACCCACTGCCCTCTATGGCTGTGAGGTCTGGGGTCCACTTGTTAACCAAGATCTTGATGAAACTCTACATGCAGAATTCTGCAAATCTATCCACAGGAGTCCAAAGGATAACATCAAATATTGCATGCAGAGCAGAAATGGGATGATATTCAATCATTATTAAAATTAAAGAGAGCGCTACAACAAGGCCTTCACCCACATGTGACATCCAGAAGGAGTCCCCTTAGCCGGCTGGTCCTGGGACTCTGTCCAACACACAGTAACCACCACATCAGGCAAAACCAAGAAAACAAAAGAAAACTATTTGGCACATTGGAAAGAATCCACAAAAATCAGAGTAAATTGCCATGCTACTTGTACCTAAACAGAGAATACACAGTTGCAGAATACCTGACCACCATGGCTAAGAAAATTCCTGACCAGATACAGACTCAGTGAACACAACCTGGCCATCGAGAAGGGACGCCACATACAGACCTGGCTCCCCGGAGAAGACAGACTGTGCACCCACTGCACACAAAACCAACTGGAAACTGAGCTGCACTTCCTAACTTCCTGCCAGTCATACCAAGACATCAGGAACCCACACTTCCCTCGGATTACACAGACATGCATGGATTTTGAAAACACTCCAGATGCTAACAAACTGCCATGTTTGTTGGGGCACGATTCATGCTGCGTTGTGATGAGGAAAGGACCTCCAACTCCCCATAAACAGACTCATCCCACTGGACTTTAACCACTAGCACATCTTTGTAAGTATGAAACCTCACTTTTTCTGTCTGTTCACAATGATTGAACTATTGCACATATCCTCCACACTGTAAATACAGTGCAAGTACAGTGTATCTTTTCTATCTATCTGTTTATAGGATATATTTTATACTGGACTTAGTATACACTCTTAGTATTCCATATTTGACTTTTTATATATTTTTGTATTCAATATTCTACTTTTTGATATGTATATATATTTAGTATTTTACTTTTTATTTTTGACTTAATTCATATTTTTAATTTTTCACCTGCTTTGGCAATGTAAACGTTTGTTTCCCATGCCAATAAAGCTTTTTTGAATTGGAATTTTTGAGAGAGAAATATTGTGTGCGCGTGCGTGTGTTGTATTTGTTTGTGTAAGTTTGGGATGTAAAGGAGAAAGGGAGACACATTGAATTGGTTTCCAGAGGGTTTGGTTAGCTGAGTTATTGTAACTAAAAGGACCCCCACACACCCCCACACACAACGCTCATCAATACGCTACCTACACACCCAATACCAAATTAACACACCAACCCTACCCTATATAGGCCTACCACTGACAACATCTGCTAGTATGCCGACCTGCACGGTGTTATTAAATGACATTGAGACAAGCAAGGCATGGATTTAAGTAAATCCACCATGGTACATGTCTATTGTGTGCTGCCTCTGTGTGCGGCGCCATGCGACTACGTGGCCACGCCCACATCCATACGTTGCTTCCAAATGTGTTTAAAGCGTGGACATAGTGTTCCAGGCCATCACAAATCAACCAGCTCTCAAAAAGGTAGGCACCAACTTCTGCATTAAATAGGCATGCACTTGTAGATTGTATAAGGTAGTTGAGGGCAATGTGGGGTTTTGATGTGTTGACCTGCAGCGCTTTGTGTGTCGAAAAACCCATGTAACCAGGGGAAACATGATCTGCAGCTGGTCATCTCCAAGTGTCATCTAAATGTTTAGCTCAAGTAGTTTCCAGAGGCTGCAAAACACTTTTTTTTCCTGAGAAATGGGGCAAAGTTCTGCTTTTGCGGAAGAGAGTTTAACACTTACTGTGACACTTTGAAAGCTTTGGTGTTTCCCATTGTTGCAAAGTGGATTTTTGGTCAAGCCAACGAGCTGCAGCTTGTGTCTATGAATAAGATGTAAAGTATTGTATTGTCCTGAACTAGAACGTTAACATTATTTAATCAAAAACTGTTTGTGTTACGATTTTTGCTATAGACTATCGCATGTGTAGGCCTACATGTTTTACCTGCTCAACATGCACAGCTTGGCTTTTAATGGGCATTGATGTGTACACAATTAACTAGTCTGCACTGTGTTTTAAAGTCCATATTTGAGCTTGCAAATTATTTTCTGTTCAGAGAAGGGGCCAAAAATATTCGGAATCAACAGTCGCCTATGGCTGTATAACGATGATCTAAGATTTAGTGATTTTATTAAATTCTTGCAAACTACACACAATATAATCTATTGTCGGTTTAATATAATTCTATTTTTGTCAAAGCTGGGCTCGGCCCATTTTTTTTTTTTTTTTTTTTTTGGTTTATTTTTTTCCTCTGAAGGAGAATTGGCGTAAAGTTAGATACCGTATTGTATACATTTATGTATTGTTAACTAATTATAGGAACTGCTCCCTCATCCCCTCTCGCTTACTGCCAACGCAAAAATAATCTTACTTTGAGATCAAAATATATCAATGATTAACTTTTCAGTATGGGCTAGCTCTCGACTTAATTTCAAAATAAAATCCACAGTCCTTAAAACATTTAAAGTTGATGGTACATCTTGTTCTACTTTATTTAGGCTACAAGCCAATGTCTCCATGTGCCCCCTGCGGCCAGCTATGGAGGTGCATTATACGTTTGGATTAATCGAGAGTAAATTGTACCGTACGCTTATGTAAATTAATTGTTTACTACTAGTATTTTGACCCTGGGCCTCTGTTAAAAGGCCGTCTCTTTAAGAAGGTTTGTGTTGCTTTTGTGCTATGGTTGGGATGAGGCTGTCATGGAGTGCTGGTCTTTAGATTGACTTGGCTTCCTACTCAACATTCAGAGGGCTCTATGCCACTGACCACCATATACTTTGCTGCCTGTCTCAATCTCACTCGGTTTCTCGTTCTCTCTAGCTTTTTCTCTCGTTCTGTCTCTCTTTCGCTCGCTCAATCTTATTTCTCTCTCTGCAATTCTGTTTGTCTGTCAAGCTTTCTTCTATTTCTCCGCGGTTCTTTCATATTTTCTCAACTCCTCGCTGTCGCTTTCGTCAACCTTTTTCACGCTCAACCTTTTTCACGCTCTTTTTCTCTACTCGCTCTTTCTTTTTGTCTCCTGCTGAGCCGTGCGGCTGGGCGAGGAGTCTGTTTGTAAAAAAGGGAACGGAAGGGAATAGCAGTGATATTATTGGCTGCTGGGGTTCTGAACATCGTGTACCCGTTGATACTACCAGTCTGGAGAGAGCGGGAGAGTTTAACTCTGCTGCTAAACAGTTTTTGTTCTCTCTGGAGAGAGAGAGAGTGACTTTATTAGTATATCTAACGCGTGTGTGTACAGACGGACAGACGGACGGACGGACGGACGGACGGACGTCCTTCTGCCTGTCTACAAGATGAGGGTACACGATGATCAGAACCCCAGCAGCCAATGCGATCACTCAGCTATTCCTGTCCTTTCCCTTTTTACAAACGGACTCCTAGTCAGTCCCGGCGTAGCCGCATGGCTCAGCAGGAGATGGAGAGGAAAAAAAGCGAGTACAGACAAACAGCGTGAAAAAGGTTGCGAGAAAAGCGACAGCAATAAATATGACAACTGCTGAGAGATGAAAGAAAGCTTGACATTCAAACAGAATTGCGAGAGAAATAGGATTTGGTGAGAGAGACAGAACAAGAGAGAGAAACGGGAGTGAGATTGAGAGAGGCAGCCAGGTTTATGGTGGTCAGTGGCATGTAGAGCCCTCTGATTGTTGAGCAGGAAGCCAAGTCAATCTAAAGACCAGCAGTCCATGACTGCCTCATACCAACCATAGCACAAAGGCAACACAAACCTTCCTAAAGAGGGTCATAATACTAGCAGACAGACAGACAGCCACCCACCTTGGGGTGTTTTCTATTTGAATAACAAACCGCTTTGTACAATCGTTTTCTGGTGAAGGGATCATGAGGAGCTAGACTACTAGATGACTCAAATGTTTACTGAGTTGTGTTCACCCTCATTCTCACTGTGCACGAATCAGGTGTCAAGTTTTTACTCCAGGGTTACGGTTGGATAGTCCTATTTCCAACCGTAATTTATCCTATTTATGTCCTGTGTTCTTTCCTAACCTCTTTTCCTTGACCTCGATGGAAAATGTCATGGGGTCAAGGAAAGATGCGAAGGACAATTCACGAGGACTTGGGGAAAAGACAACCGCGGTGCTGAGAGAATCCGACTGCACTTGCACTAGGCTACGTCACAACGCGTAGTGCCCTGTGCGTTCTAACCGTGCTGCTTCATGCAGGCTATATAAACATGGACAACACAGTGAAAAATGATACTTTATAACCAAGGTTGGAATTGAAATAAAAAGGAATATAGGCTACCATTCACAAAAGGGAAACAAAATGTTTGTCACATTGATAATGGTTGCTCACACTCGCACTCCTCTCCACTCATTTATGGACATGGATCCCAATTAGTCTGATCGTATTAAAATAATTGTCTGTCATGTTGGTCTGTCGTATTCGTGGACGACTGGTGCAACATTTTAAATGTTCCTGCTGCAAGGAATTTTGGGACGGCATTATCTCCTTTCCTTTCTTAAAGAATGGTACAGTGTAACCTATGCTAAAGGAGATAAGAAAGGAAGCATTGAAGCATCTTTCCTTAGCATTAAGGTAATTCGAACAGATCTTATCATGACTGCCACTTGGAAGCTTCCGGGATATTTCAGTCAGTTAGGAACCCTCCAAAGAAAAAGACTATCCGACCGCAGCCCTAGACTACTAGATGACTCCTCCATGTTTACTGAGTTGTGTACACCCTCATTCACACCCTGCACGAATCAGGCATCAAGTATTTACTCCAGGTGTGTGCATGCCTCGGCTATGCTATCTTCGGTACACCTGCATTGCTCGCAGGTGACTCAACTGTGGCAAAGTTTTAATCTTCCGTATGACTCTACTAATCTACTGAGTGTTTCCCTGCCACGCCACAATGCAGGAATGTGGCCAGCTGTGATGCTGTTGCCAGCCTTGCCACAGATGCATTTTTTTTAATTTTTTTTTTAAATTAAATCTCAACCTCTCCTCAGTCAAACTGATCCTGATGACTTTCATTCCGACGAGATCAAACTTGACCTGTGAGGGTTTTCTAGTTAAGCATATTTTAACTGGGTTGGGGTTAACCGTCCTGAGATGTTATCTTCCTGCATGTGTCATGCCTAAATATTTCTCCCTACTGAAACCTGAATACATGCCATTCTACATGAGTTACTGGGAAGTCGACATGGTTGACTTCAACCTGAATTAGGCCCTATGGGGTGTAGGTGCAGATGTTGCACAGTGTCAGAATGGTTTTGTTTCACAACGCTGCTGTAATCTGAGGTTAACTCTGTGCTGCTGTGGCAGATTATAGAGCCACAGCAGGGACGTTGTGTAATGCCGTGACATGTATGTTTGTAGTCGGAATTGTTCGTCAAACCGTCGGATGAGCAGATTAACTGTCGGCCGCCGGACGGTTTGTTGACTGCGGTGAATTGAGGCAGCCCAGCTAGATGAGATGCATTCTGACATGTGTCTGGGTGAAAAATGGGCGTGTCTGTTGGGCCAGCCCACTGCTGGGATTGGCTTAAACCAGTTCTGTATAAAAGACAGAACTGTGCAATGCTTTTAGACTGTGGAAACTCGCTGTGTGTGTAGTCGAGGTGGGTGTTTCTTTTGGCCATCCACCAGCGTCTCTTCCTGGGCTTGTAGGAGACCAACTTCTCCACAAAACCTCCAAACTTTCTGTTAGGATTAGCGAGGACCCTCAAACTAATCAAGAACCTGATTGGACCAACTGGAACCCGGATTACCTTTTTCGTTACCCGTTAATGTAGTTTTTGTCTGAAGGCGGTACCGTTTGCAGGTGATTCCTTGCACATGTTTTCTATTGACCCCAACTCCTCTGAGTTCCTGACCCGTCCGTGGTCCAGTCATGCCTTTTAGCCCTGCAAATCGAGGTCCAGTTGTCACTGGAGTCGGTCTGTTTATCCGTGGTGACGTATTTATTTAATTTATTTATTTATTTTGTAGGTTGTTAAAGCACCCCCTTCCTCATTACAAAGATTATTTCCTGTGAAATCTTTTATTGGTTCAATTGTTGACAGCAGCCTCTTGCTGGCTGGTTCTTTTTGCTATAATCTCATAAGGAGAATCACGGCAAACATTGAACCAGCGGACTTTGTACCAAGCATGTCCGATTTTATATATTAAAAACAGGGTATGGTAATGTCAGACTATAGGATGGCCTTGAATAGCTCCCAGATGTAGAGTCACTCTGTCTGCTGACTGTCACAGCATGTTGCAGCTGGTCGCTTACGGGGCTCCAGGCTGTGGAACCGCTGATTGGTTCAGAGCTTTAAAAAGGAGCTTTGCATTTGTTCTCTTCCTGATAGTCAATATCGGGAGTGTTGATCTTATTTTAAACATTTGTGAGACTCTTCGTTTATGTTCTTCAAAGAACACAGTAATTGAAATATCTCAAAAACCGGTTAACCTTTTATCAGAACCTTATGGCTGCTTCTGGGAATACTTCCCGGGGTAGAACATTTGTTACTAACTAATTCTGAATACTTATTTTCCCTCTCTCTAGACCTCCAGCTCTCCCTCCTACTGGGTCTCCACCCTCTGTGTCTCCTCCACCCTCATCCGCCACCTCCTCTTCACCACAGACATGATCATCCGGCTGGGAAGACTGACACCTGGCTACTTCAGACTGCTCCAGGTACAGCCCACCTCACCTAGCTCGACTAGAACCATCCAGAACCAGAACACCTTCATGCTCCACCAGGAGTCTGGTCTGATCACCTCCAAACCACTACCTCACCTAGCTGGACTAGAACCTCCTAGAACACCTTTCTGCTCCACCTGGAGTCTGGTCTGATCAGCAGGTCATTCAGGTCGTTGGTTCAATCCCTCAGCTCTTGTGTAGAAGCGTCTCTGAGCAACACAACCCCAATCCCATGTTCTTTAGAGAGCTGGGGGTTTCGCTGCAGGTTCTGGTTTACATGTTATGTAAAACATGCTGATGGTAGGAGTCTATGTGAATGCCTTCCAATAATCTTCACTCGACGTCATGCTTTTAAATGGTTAGAAGTTTTGATTGAATAAGGAGCTCCTTGTGGTCCGTATGAACTCGAACAATGGGCTGTTAATATTTAATTTGATTTGATCGGTTAGTACTGGCAGATGTCTTTTTAATATGCTAAGCCGCTCAACTTGAAGTGAATTGACCACTCAGCAATTATGTGAGATAATCTCCTATAGCTATGAATATTTTTCTTCAAACTTTAAATGCCAGTTCTTTCTTCATGCCTGAACTTTTAAGTGATAAAATATATTTATAAAGTTAAACTCCAATACAAATTTAAAGTGGAAACAAAAAACTTGATTTTGGGATATTTTGGTGTTCACTACAGTTGGTTTAACATACAGTTGGATAAGCATGGCATCAAATTCACTCTTCTTAAACAATGCCCCCCCCCTCAGACCCAATGTCCCTCAATCTGCTTTCATCACCCACCACCGACATGATCACCCTTGACGCTAATCTTGGGGCTATCCTCTCCTTTCAACTCCTTTTGTTGAGACTCCTGTTGTGATAATCTGACCTGTACGGTCAGTGGTCTGGGATACGTCATGTCCATTGTGCACAGCTATTGTTCCCATATCATCTACAATTTGTAAGACCAATGTTGCCCGGATGTGTTTGTTAGTGTTGACTTCAGTGCTCAGCAGACCATGGAAACATGGTCTTATGTAAGCGCATCACACTTGACACGCCTCAATAACTTGATCATTATAACGGTGAAGGGTGCAGTGCAAATATTTGTAGACGTTAATATTTCTTAAATGTAAGTTCGCTATAATACGTTTCCATCGATTTGCTTGGTTGGGGGGTTTTTTTTGTGTTAAATGCGCTTCATGTTAACTCCACAAATTGTTTACTAAAATTGTTATTCTAAGTAAAAGTCTCTTACATAATGATGCAGTGATTACGCCCAGCCCAATAGTTGTAGATGAACAGGAGCCCCTAGAGGCCATTTTACTGACACAGTTGACACAAAATGGATGCCTTGTGGGAGGGGGCGTCGAGGCCTTAAAATACCTCCTCTGTCCAAGGCAACATTGGGTTCTTCTCCATGCTAGATGCTCTAAATATTAGATGAGTGAGTTTAGTGGGGCAACACCGCTGCCCATGGAGATGAAAATCCTGTCTGGTCCTGCCATCACTATGCAAATGTTTGCCATCTTTCCCATTTGGTGCCGCCAGCCTTTTATTCTTAAGGGGTCTTTGTTGACATGATGGAATGTCTGGAATGGTCTGTTGTCTTTGGTGCATGAGCCTTGACCCCTTCTCCTCTTTGTGTCTCTGCTCTGATCGGCCACAGAGGCAGGTGGCCGGAGAGGTCCAGACCAAGCCTCACGACCGGGCCGTGAACCAGATCGCCATGATGCTGGCCATCATGGGCCTCGGCCTGTCCTACTACAGTGCCAAGCAGATGACCGAGAAGGTCCAGAACCAGCCGCCGCCCTGAGCCACGCCAAACATCACCCTGGAAGATTCTGAAGCCACCCAGACGACTAAAAGATGAAGATGATTTGACCGGGTGGGCTGGGATAGAGAAAGTGGGTGGAGGATTATTTGAGAATGTGGACCGGCCCACCAGCACATTTACTCTTCCCTCACCCTCTCCTGCTCCCACCAATGATGATTTTGAGAGCTGAGTCTAGTCCTGCTGTACGGACCTATTGTGTTTAGGAAGTCCTGCTGCGATGTTGCCCATCATGGAATTTTTGGACAAGCAGAATTACCTATCTATTGTTTTATCTATTTCAGCTATAGTTGTTGCTGAGGTTCAGATAATACTGTTCTAAACTGTGAATCTTTCTAATGGTATAGCGAGTTGGAGGAGGAAGGCGGGTGGAATGATGTGGGAGGGCGAAGTCTCATGAAGGGATAGGTGCTGCCTGTTAATATTCCTCAAAGTGGAGCTCTGGGCAGAGAGAGATTGCCCTCTTCAATATTTTCTATATA
This sequence comes from Molva macrophthalma, assembly GCA_027123675.1. Lineage (NCBI taxonomy): Eukaryota > Metazoa > Chordata > Actinopteri > Gadiformes > Lotidae > Molva > Molva macrophthalma. The sequence continues at coordinate 2,665,151 of JAOPJO010000134.1, read as the reverse complement.
TATTTTTTTTCTTTTCTCATTTCATCGCTCTCCACTTTATCCCTGTTGCACCTTCAGCATCTAAGCAGGGCCTTCTCTCTCGGTCCATATTCATGCGTGTCGGGTATCTGTAACAGTATTTGCACAGTATATGAGTGAAATGTTTGTTTTAGGAAGGCCTTGGAAGTTGTATTCATCACTGCTTGTTCTGTATATTCACCCCGTTAGGGTTTCTGTCTAAATGGGAGCCCTGTGCTACATACCGGATTTGTCATGGAAACGTCTTTCTTCATTGAACTGTGCATGAGTGTGCCCTAATTTTAACTGAGGATCTTCTAATGTCGTGTTTTTATTGCTGAATGAATATTACTTTGTTTATGAACTGATTTAATAAAGCTGTGACACTTTATTTGAGAGATTTCAAGTCGGTAATTTAAAGTATTGATGGTAATCCAGACAATGCTTGTGTAGTTTGACCACAAACTGACAAATTTTAAAACCCAGACGCTAGATGTTACTTCTCTCTGTGACACAACTTCCTGTGGCATTTAGCAAAGTCATGCGAGTGATTCACCCACTGGCATGATCTACTGATATACCATGTTGTCGGCTGGGGCAGATGTTTTAAGCAAGTATTCTTTAACTCGAGTAGTGTTTATTTTATTTACCAGAACATTGCTCTGGTGGATATTGAATTTTGTTGGAGCCATTTTGTGTTCCTGGATTTTGTCTTTTCAAAAATGGCGTCTAGTCTACAATGGTCTGGTTTAGTTAAAAGGATTTCAGCTGCTGGTTTTACCAACACATTGTCCTGGTGCACTAGAGCGTTTTGGTTGGGAGTCTCAGTGCATGTGTAACATGTTGTCTGACTAGTTAATGGCAGTAATGAGCAGTAGCACATTACTAAAGAACGCTTTAATAGTGATATTCCACACTCCGTGTGGAATATCACCGTGTTTTCAACATGTAACACTTGCACGCGTCATGCTTTGTGATCCTTTGTAGATAGAAGTTGTTTGTTTCGAAGATGGAAAGGTGTGTGTGTGTGTGTGTCTGCACATTGAGACTGTGGGGTCAGTGCGCCTATTCGCTCCCTGGCAGATGTGATGTCATGTGACAGGCTGTGACCTCGTTGGGCGCCACATGCCCCTCCATAAGCCCCACCCCTTTGCATCACTGGGCAGAAATACAGCCCTTAACCATTGCTCATTGGCTGAGCAGTGGAGTGTCATGGCTCGACCCCACTTGGGAGAGAAGGATGTGCTGAGCGGGGTTGGGTCACGTTGTTCCTTGTTCCACGTTGTTATCCTTTTAATATGGTGGATAACGACTCCCTGGCCAAAGATTCTGAGTATAATTCTCAACCTCCTGAGTCTACCTGTAAGCACTTTGCCCAAAAAATATAACCCCTACCTGCTCCTTAATAACCTGTCTCTGTATGAAGTGTCTTATCCCTAACCCCTAACACCTAAACAAAATCTCTCCCCTTACTGGAACTTTTTGATCTTTATAAGGTTGAAGACGAGACGTATACTCATAATAAATCTAATATATCATGTGAAATGAGTAATGACCTGTTGGAAAGTGTGTTTGTATACATGGAGTCTGTAGCCTTATTAATTGTGTTCTGAGATGTTTCCTGTGGATCAGAAGTTGTGTTTTAACTTCCCATTCCATGAAGAAATTATTTTGTTTGAATGTATTTTGTGCAATAATATTAAACCTCCAAAATAAAATGCCTTTTAACCAACAACTGTGGTCTGATGTTATCCATGTTTATATATAAGCATACAACTTGTCCATCCCGTGATCTTTGTTGCTGGGATGGGTGACTCCATCTTCAATGGGGGAAAGCCGCTTATCTCTGGACGAAACAGCTGTGTTGTTTTAGATGAGGGGAATGAAGAGATTAGTCCTCCTCTGGTCATCATTCTGCTGAACATGGAGGAGAGAAGGCTAGGACTACTGTAATTCTGTCAGGCTACTTATATCTGTAGTCATATATTCAACTGGAATCTGAAGTCCTATATTCAATTGTAGTTCTCTAGGGCCTCTGGTTAGTTAGCAGACGCTTTTATTCAAAGCAACTTGCAGAGAACTGAGATTCACGTCATTAAGAAGAAGGGCCATCCGGCTCTTAGATACCTACAAGTGGGCCGTGGAAATGCTGGTTCGACTGCATTGGCTAGGGTGTTGGGAATCCAACACTCTTAAGCACAAGACTATCCTGCACCCCCTTATAATTGTATCACTGTCGGCACGATTTGAACCTGCACTGGGGAGACCCCAATGGGATTTGATGTCATAGTTCATATCATGGAGCTGTGGTAAGACTGGCGCTGGAATCCCCTGCCAGCAGCTCTGGTGTTTCTGGAGTCTGGTGTCTTGCCAGCAGCTATAGTGTTACTGCCAGGATTACATAAACACACCAGCTGAGGACCTAAAGGAGGTGGCCAAACATCGGCTAAATCTGTAGTTATTTGGCAGAATAATTTATCCAAAGCTTCTGCACTTCAGGCCGGGAGTCCAACAACCTAACCATATATATTATATATTATTATATTGTATTAACACCAAAAGAGAAACAGGGAAAGTCTGCTTGCGTTTGGTTCACAAGAAGGTGCGCTTGCTTCAGAACTGTGGAGGCCGGTGAAGTCTGGCCGGAGTCTCATATCTGATCAGACCGCTCATTGTATCTGCTGACAAAGTTCTGCCCTTACAGAGAGCTTCCGTGTTCACCAACACTTGTAGTTCAGGGGTTAGTGTACATTCGTTTAAACAATCCTTTTTAAGTAGCATTTTACAGTGTGTTCTTAACATGACATAATACTGTTATAAATATGTTGCCAAGTTAGCAAAACATAACCTGAGCCATGGAACCCAATATTCTGCCGGAGATTCCATTCTCTCTCTCCTACATCTGGTTTCCTGTTGTCTCTCTTAAACCCTTCATTTCCTCAGATGATCCCTCATACCTTCTCTCACCGCGCGCCGCCCCCCCCCCCCCCCCCCCCCCCCACAGCACAAAAAAAAACACAAGGAAAAAAAAAAAAAAAAAAGAGAGTAGGTGGGAGTAAA
>JAOPJO010000134.1:2575266-2590351 GCA_027123675.1 Molva macrophthalma | reverse complement strand
CATTATATTAACATTTTAACCTTTTAACCCAACATGAATTATTATCTATTTATTTATTACATGAAATTGAAGTATTGGTTATTAAGTGTGCATAATGAAAGAAAACTTATTTATGAAACGTCACTTACAGCGTTAGTGAGATGCTAGTGGAGATGATTGGGTGAGCATTAGCAAGATGCTAGTGGAGATGATTGGGTTCAGTGTTAGTGGGATGCTAGTGGAGGTGATGTAGCGAGATGCTAGTGGGGGTGATGAGATGTTGGCTGGATGCTAGTACTGGTGATGTGCTGCTACAGGTGATGGGAGTTAGCTGGATGCTAGTACTGTTGATGTGATATTAGAGTGATGCTAAGGGTGATGAGAGTTAGCGGGATGCTAGTGCAAGTGATGTTAGCTGGATGCTAGTGCTGGGGATCTTAGCGTGATGCTAGTAGAGTCTATGACATCAGCTACATTGGATGACGTCAAACAAACATGAGACAGAGAGCAGCTGTTTCTTTAGCTCCATCACTGTGTGTGTGTGTGTGTGTGTGTGTGTGTGTGTGTGTGTGTGTGTGTGTGTGTTGGAGGGAGAGTATTTTTATGTGTGTGTGTGTGTGTGTCTTTGTTTGATGCATGGGGAGGTGAAGCATATGTTTCTGCATATTTGATTGTGTAGTGGCACATGTGTGTGAGCATATGTGTGTGTGTGTAACCCAAGTAGAGAATGATTACAGAATAAGACTGTCTTGGTTTTATTTAGACTCCATTACAGTGATTAGGGAGGCCTGATAGCAGCTGCCGCTAGTTAGTTAGCTACTGGCTCGCAAGGTTACAATTTCTCTAGGCTAACTTACCAGCTAAATCCATCTGAAGCAATCTCCGGTGTTTAGTTAGCATTACTTTATACTAAAATGGTTTGTCTCAGTTTAGTTCAACTTTGTTTCACCCAAAGCTGCCTCTAGGAGCCAATAAAGTGTCTAGATATACTTTTCATTCTCTTCTAATGTCCATTTGGCATTTTAGTTTTTATCGACTACTTTAACAAATAACAGATGAGAGCAATATAATAGTCTCCCTAACAACATTGCTTATATAATGCCCGACTGTGTGGTGAGGGAACTTTTATTTACTTTGCCCGTGCTTCACAAAACCTCTCTGTAAGCAGAAAATCTGTTTCAATGAGGGAGAAGTCCTCAGGAAATTATTCTTCTGAAGCCAAAAACAACAAGCCAGCTGGAATGAGGAGGTGGAGGAGGGGAAAGACGGATTAATTTCAATACGCTCCAAAATAGTAGCCTGAATACACAGCGGGACCACCGCGTGTTCCCTACGCTCAGCATGTCCTCTGATGTTGGTTCAACGTCAGAGGAACGATAGATGCCGTGATGCTCAATAGTCATCTTATAACTCGCTGTAGAATAAATGTGTCCGGTCTAGTCTGGGTGGAATAGTAGAGAACAGAATAGTCTCAGAGGATGTGACTGATAGGACACCCAAAATTCCTGTCTGGGATTAATAAAGTTCTTTCCTAGTTCTCCTCTAGATTATTTTTTTTGTTGTCTTACTCTTTTTTGAATTTATATTACTTTTCTGTACTGTCTGCTGTGACTCCCGCATTTCCCATCTCAAATTAAAAAAGTACAATCTCATCTTATCGTCTCGGCTTATTATCTGAAATGTGGAGAAGAGATCTCTGGAGATATCGTGTTATTCACGTCCACATTTGTAAGTTTACATGTATTCATTGAGCAGACCAATGTGAGGTCAGCTGGTAACCAGATGACCGGTTACCGTTTACAGTTAGATATTTATGAAGTTGACTCTACTGAGCCAGTATGTCAGTACTGGATCACTCAAATCACGTTAACACCTAGAAATTAGAATATCTGAATAAAATATCAGGTGTAAAACGACATGTTTCAACTGCACTGTGAAAATGTCAGTCTCAAGATTTCTTCTTCTTCTGTGCGGGTTGTGGGGGTTTTGCTGGTTCTTTATCTTAGGGTAAGGGGGTTGTGGTCCAAATGTGGGCTTCAGAGGCCCAAATTAGGACAACATCCCCTAACCCATGGACTGTATATGGTTAAATGAGTTGACCTGAGCAAGACTGGCTGCCCTTTATGTAACTGAGCAGACAGAAAGATATACAGGTCACAAACAAGTAGTTACAGGTAGATAAGCCTTCAGGTATACAGGTGGTTACAGACAAACACAGGTAGATAGAAGTAATTACAGGTCGAAAGTTGTGGGTGGTTACTTTCAGATGATTACACATAGTTAAATGTAGATACAGACATATACATAGTAGAATCAAGTAGTTAGTTTCAGATGGATGCAGATATTTACAGTTTAAATGTACATTTTAGGGCATTTATCCAATGCGACTTACAACGGTTTATACACACATTAACACAACAACAGCGGAGTCAACCATGCAAGGCGACAGCCAGCTAGTCAGGAGCAGTTAAGGTTAGGTGTCATGCTCAGGGAGTCCTCGACACTCAGCTAGGAGGAGCTGGGGATCGATCTAGCAACCTTCCACTTACAGGTCACCGCACTCTACCTCCTGAGCTTTGCCGCCCCTTTATACAGCTACATAGTAGATACATGAAGAAGTTCAGGTAGTTTAAGATAGTTCAGGTAGTTCAGGTAGTTTCATGTGTCAGAATGCCCCTGCAGAATTGGGACAGCTTCCTCTGCTCCTGGTGCAACTGCAACTAACGTTACTGCTACTACTACTACTTATACTACTACTACTACTACTACTATTACTTTTATCAATGTGCCGAATCCTTCCTGGTGTAGTATAACTCTGGTCAGTAGCAGCAGAAGCCAACCTCTCCAATCTCCTGCTCGTCTTTCAGCTTGACAAGGCCCCTCCGCAGTGATGTCCAAACCAACCAGATCAGCCTCCAAGTCTTGCTCCAGATCTCGCTCCAGATCACGCACAAGATCCCGTTCCAGATCTCGTTCCAGATCTCGTTCTACCTCACGGTCCAGGAGCCCCTCGAGGTCTCGGGCGAGGAAGCATCGCTACAGGTGGGTACAGGGAGGAGGGTTCAAGGAACCGGGGTTGTAGAATATTTGTGATCTCAGGCCTTGCGGTTTTCTGCTAAGTTGCGAATAGTTGTGTGATCTGTTGTTGTGTTGTCCAGTTGTGTTGCTTTGATCTGTTGTGTTGGGGTATTGTGTCGCGTTGAGCTCTGTTGTGTTGTGTTTTTGTGTTCATGTGGTGTATTGTTCTCTCTCCTCATCATTGTGTATCTCTGCCCATGTGTGCGTGTGTCTCTGTGTTGTGCAGCAGAACTCAAGTCAGGATGTAGAGCTCATCTGGTCTTTGGGTTCATAGATTCACTTATTTTCTTTAGTGTAATGTTTCTCACTGCCTTATATTCTATACGTGGCTAAGAACTCGGTGACTCACAGAAATATCTTTTTAAGATAATCTGTTGGTTTCTTTTTGAGACCGAATGGAAATTCATTGGCGTGGATATCTCCCACTGGCTGTGATGCCTTAGACTCCCAGAGAAGCGACTGGTTTCACTGTCTCGACTGCAATACTGGTATACTGGTTTACCGTCAATACTGCACTACTGGTGCACTGTGGTTTAATGACACACACACACACACACAAACACACACACACACACACACACACACACACACACACACACACACACACTGACACACTCCCTCATCCAAACCCACACTCACACACCCACACATGAAAACACATGAAAACACCCTATTAAACAAACATTCTCAAGGATATTCTAACAACTTAATAACAAACACTTCATGTTTGATCTTTAAATATTCTGCTCTCACCTCGGTAGATTATTTACTCGGTAGATTATTTATTATTTCTACTCTCACTGAGTAGAAATAATAAATTAATTCATAGTATACAACTTATTACGTATATAGAAGATACTTCTCTCAATGAAATAGGGAGAAACGTTCCGATTTATATCCCCACAATATGATATACTTTTTAGGGCCACCTTATAAGTTACAGGAGGTCTAAATACAGATCCGTGTGTAAAACGCCTCTAAATAAAACCATTAGTGGTAACAGCCTAAGTAGGCTGCTAGATTTGGAGACTGCCAAATGGTATATTGGCAGTCTTTTGTTGAACGTTTTTTGTATCTCTCTGGATGTTCCTAGCTTTAGTTCTTAGTTATATTACAGTTCAAACATATAATACCTCTATAATGTCTCTTTTGAGTCTTCAGTCTTGGCTGTGTGTGTAGTTGGCACCGGCACCTTGGCGTTGTGGGAGCGGAGGGCTGAGCTTTCCCCTCCCGGCCCATGTGACCACAGGACGGGCTACTGGTCCTCAGCAGATTCGGTCTCAGTTCTCACTCCGCCGTGCGTTTCGATGCGCTGCTGTCTTTAAACCCTCTTTATTTCGATGAAAAAACGCACCCGGTGAGTTATCGACGCTTTTCCGTTTTATTTACGTGGCAAAGATGCTAGTACGTTACAAAGTGTATATTTTTAATTTCAGACAGTGTTCCGAATGACATAGCCTATGTTTCTCTTGTCCAAATAGTAGGCTATTAAGATGTTTATCTTAAACTAAGACTGGATGCAGTTAATTTCGCAATGCATTTTCTTAATGCAAATGGTTTTAAGTTGGAAATCAGTAGTCTTTAATTAAATCAGTGTAAATGGAAACGGAAAGTATTGGTCATTATGAATGCGCACTCGGGAAGGTGTTGCATGTTGTGTGAAAGCAGCGAGTTTAGTGGTAGACCTACATAATGCAACGCTTGTGTTTGATGGTCGACTAATAACTTTAAATAGAACCTTAAATAGAACTTTAAAAAAGCTGTGGAGAACCCGGCGACCCTGCCTCATGTAAAGACCATAGCGATGGAATGGTTTTAAACGGAGTGACCTATGAAAGAATGTCCAGCGATGCGCCAGTGACACCATGTGGTCAGGACTGGGATGATCATCTTTAGCCCAAGATTGTATTTCGTTTTTATCTTTTTTACTTGGCAACAGCCGTCACAATTTGACCACGGTACGATTTTTGATCGTTTTCACAGAACGTCACTGTGGAAGTCTGTGAACCTAGCGCAACATTACTCGTCTGTCGGGTGTTTTTATTCTGTCAGTGTTTTTGTGCAACTCACCAATTAACCAGCAGATGACACTGTTTAGTAGCACGTACAAGTTACGTTAATTAGGAAATTAGGACTCCTACTTTCTGAACCTGGGACTCTTAGTACCACCCCAAAAATGTCAGTGTCTTTTGTTATTGTCGAGCTGGAAATTGAAGGGCTCTTATGTGTTTTTGATTTTCCTTTGTTGACCAGAGGTTCATTGATTTCTTATGTATGATATCATTAATACAATCATCTTTTGAAATGTGATAAGAAATTAGGCATCTTTAATGGTTACGCCAAAAATAAAGTAAATCGTTTTTAGTTATCTTTTTTACACATTTTATTATTTGTATTTTATCATACAGTTGCTGTATTTTATCATGTGTGAAGACAACTCACTTCATGACAACATATACTGCTGATGCATCACAATGTGTTGAAACATAACTTGTGTTTCCTTTCTTCCGTGTAACTGTTCCAGTGGTTCCTCAACCCTCTCCCTGCATCCGCAACCTCTTAGTTTGTCAAGGATCTGCTTCCCCCACACATCGTTTTAAACCCAAATCTGTCTGTAATATGAATGTCCCACTGGACTTAGGCACATCCCAACAGTTGAGTAGTTTTCACTGGATTGTTCATGTGCATCAATTACAACTATAGCTTATAAATCGGCAGTCAGCCATGACTTCATACGCATATCAGATGACCACAAGTGGGATATCAACCCAAATGTCAAATGGAAACTGCCCAGAGAGCACCCAGTCGGGATGAATTGGGTGTTTTTCCAAGTCTTTCCTCCTCTCTCCTCAGCTCCAGGTCCCGGTCTCGCTCCAGGTCCCGATCCTCCTCCTCCAAACCCCGCGAGCGGAAGTACGCCAAGGACCACCAGGCAAGGGGCCCCGGGCCCCGCGAGGTCCGTGGGTACCAACACCGTGGCTTCCAGAGGCCCTTCCACTTCAGGGGCCGAGGACGGGGCTTTTTCCCCCGGGGGCGTTTCCAGCGGGGGGGTGGAGGAGGAGGTGGAGGTTGGGGCTACAACCATCATAACTTCCGTCACAACTGGAAGAACTTCAGACAATGTCCCCCGCAGCGGCAGCAGTACCAGCAGCCGCAGTGGCAGCAGCAGCAGCAGCAGCAGCAGCAGCAGCAGCAGCAGCAGCAACAGCATCACCCCAGGGGGCGCTCTGCCAGCCCCAGGAAACGCCCAGGCGTGACCCCCCCGAGGCCCGTCCCCCGCTCAGACCACTCCTCCTCCTCCCCCAAGTCCAGACGCTCACCTCGCTCCTCCTCCTCTCACTCCTCCTGCTCCCCTAAGCAGAGTGCCACCTCTGAGCTGGCCAATCAGAACCTCTCAAGCAATGGCAAGGAGGAGCAGCTGCCCTCCAAGGTGGCAGGAGAGGAGGAGGAGGAGGAGGAGGAGGCAGGGGAGGAGGAGGGAGGAGGAGTTATTAAAGATGGCTCTGATGGAGGGAAGTGGCGGGGTTTGAGTGGCTGTAGCTCTGGTCTTAAGAAGTCTAATCCACCAGAATGTTTTGCTGATGACGGTCAGATGACTCTGACGTCTGCTGACCAGTCCAGCCCTGCCCACAAAATCACAGCCGGTGGGGTTAACAGCGGCGCCCCCTCCTGGCAGGGAGTAGGAAACAAAAGCCCACCTCAAAAAAGCCCCAAAGCCGTTATTTCTGGTTTTGGAGTCTTCTCTAAAAAGAACAACCTGGATGGAGGTAGTTCCACCATCCCCGCTGCCTTCAGAAAGTAAGACTTTAATCTATTTGAATCCTGAACAAAGTCGTACTGAAAGTTTTTTTTGAGGATCAAGTTTCGACATATAGGAATTAAGCCTGATTTAGTCCGTAATTGTTTTCATATGTTTTTTGTGCTTTTATTTGCTGCTCAGAAGCCTAGCTCACGTTTCATTCTCAAACCACACGTTGGTTCTGTATTTTCCTAATTTTCCTTCCCGCTTCGCCCTCTGGGAACATGTGGTGGTCGTCATAACAGACTCAAATAAGAGGAAGAAAAAGACCAATAAATACTAGATTGGCCCATTTGCACGACAGCCTGGCATCACATGTTGTGCCAGATATTATTTAGTCTGTCGCTCAGATGATTAACTGCCATTTATATTATATTATCCTTTGTTTATTATTCTAATAATAAGTGAAGAAAGCCTCTTTATACATGTGGTATTATAATATGTCTTGGTGTTTAATGTATGCTTGGACTCATAAAGTTGTATTATTTGGTATGTTCAGGTTCTTGGAGGACCAGAGTAACGGGTCTGGACAGGGTCGGGAGAAGGGGTTCGAAGCAAGCGGTCAGGTCGCTTTGGAGGGCAGTGCTAACGGGAAGATGGCCGGCTGCGTCTCAAACCCACCGCCACGCCGAGCGAGCAACCTCCGCGCTGACATGTCTCTGAGCAGCTTCTTAAGAGCTTCTCCCTTTCTGTCTGGGGGAGACGATCATGAGGATGATGAGGAGGAGGTAGAGGAAGGCGGGCTCTGTGCCAAGCCCCAGAAAGGGGAGGAGCCCTCTAAGACCAAGGTTAAGACCTCGGCGCTCGCTGTGTTTGCGGAGCGCCTCAGTCAGTGGGAGAGTTCTGGCCGCCGGCCGCTCGTGGCCCAGAACCACCCCGACCTCATACAGGTGTACTGCACCCAGAGACCGGAGAACCCAGATGCCACAGGGGCCAAACTCCCGGGGTTCTCCCCGGGAAAAGACCCCGGGAGGTTCCAGAGGATGGAGATGCATAACCCCTCTCCCCCCGCCCAGAGCGCCTCCCTCAGGGAAATGCTCAGAGGAGAAGGAGCAGCGTCTTCTCCCTCCGGCTCCAGGGAGGCCAAATGTAGCGTGGTGATGGACTTCCTGAGGGACCGGATGACCAGGTGAGCATCAAGAACTATTCGCATAAGAACGCCCCCTTCCTTTATATTGGTAGACGACCGGTGATGTATGAGCTTAGCATGTGACTTGACAACGGTTCCGCGAGCGATTCTGTCTAGACCAGAACCTCTCGCTAGTCCATCTAGATTGACTGTAGCATACACCACCTCCGGAGGCGGTTTTGACAACAGCCCAGGGTTAGAGCTGTACCTGCACTAATATGAAAAGGTGTGCTCGTAGCTCGACGGATGTGTTGGCGGGGGAGCGCCAGTTATCCCAGGACCTGGTCCAGTCCTGCAGGAAGGAGCAGGAGTTCCGTTCCATCTTCCAACACGTGGAGACCAGCAAGGTCCAGAGAAGCCCCTCAGAGCTCTTCACCCAACACATCCTCACCATCGTACACCACGTCAACGGTGAGCGCTGACTCCACACTCTCCCCCTCTCTTCACTCTCGCTTCTTTCTCTGTTGTCACTCTCTTCTCTCTCCCTATCGGTTCTCACTATCGTCTCTCTCCTCGCTCTGCCCTCACTCTCCTCTCTTTCTCTCCGCTTTCTCCGTGATCTCTCCTCTTCTCTCTCTTTTCTCCTCACTCGTTGATCACTGCTGTTCATGCAACAGGTTCTGGATGGGTCATACAGATACAGGCCTTGAGAAAAAATGTAGAACTCCTCATTCAAGGCCTTGAGAGAGGCTCAAGGCCTTGACATTAGCTTCTCTCAAGAGCTTGACTCTCTCAAAGGCCTTTGCTTCAAAATGAGACACAATTCACCGTTTCACCACACCTGCATCGCTACGTATATCCATTACTGTACATCTGGAGTAGTACCGTGTGAAGCTAAGTAGCTAATGCTAAATTGACCTCTGATCTCCCGTGCAGCCCAGTACTTCCCATCGTCAGGAGGAAGTCTTAGCGAGCGCTTTGCTACATACCAGCGACACGCCGCCCAGCAAGAGGAGAGGAGGAGGAAGAGTCCCGAAATACACAGGTAGCTTGACCTACGACCTCTCTGAGAGGTGTGGCCTCACCTCGGCTGGTTACCAGGTCAAAGGTCAGGTGGCCGTGTTGCCTGCTCACCTGATAAAAAAAGAGCTACTTGGCTTTGTGTGTCGATGGGGTGTGGTTGGTGGAGGTCAGGTGATTCAGCTAAGCATTTGTTCATTCAATCATTTGTTTGTTCGTTTTCATCTAAGATTGCGTCTTCTGATTAATCCGATTAATAATGAACTTTCCCTTTCCCCCATTCAGGAGAATAGATGTTTCCCCGAGTGCCTTTAAGAAACACTCTCATCTCTTTGAGGCCATGAAAAGCTCGGAGGAGGGCAGTTACAAGGTGACCAAACATTTTGCAATATGAAGCATAAAGGGGGAGAAAACAGAGCACCCAGAACCATGGGGTGAGCCAGCCAGATGTCTGTAGACCGCTGACTAGACCGCCATCAAAGGCACAGAGTCTAAGGGAGTCAAACTCATTGAGTATGTTGTGAGTTGTGCACCCCCTCCACATACGTTCTTTAAAGTGTGGCTACCTGGGCACTACAAGGCTAATCAATCACATAATTTGAGATCAATAATGGAAGCGAGAGTTGCTCCTGTGCCCAAGCTGTTCGAAGGACTCTGAAGGTTCATAGTAAGTATTACTCTTCTCCAGATAAGGAACAGAATTTATCAACCGCAGCCCCAAATGAATCGCGGCTCTTCTCCCATTTAACTGTCTTTCCGATATCATTGTGCATGGTAACAAAACACTGACAAAAAACAACGTTAAAACCAATGATTGCTTTGAAATAAGTGAACTCAAACTAGCATCTCTGTTCTAGCTTGTTGTCTAGTGCCATGGGGAGATTCTTCCAACTTCACACTCCAAGTCTTAACTACCTCCTAAACATCTCCAAACATCCCCCTCCATCATTAGACGTATCTTGGAATGCACATCTCTGCAAACTGGAAGCCCACAGCGCGTTCTTCTGTCTCGTTTTGCTCAGGACGGGGGAGAGAAAGCGCTGAAAGGTGACTCGTCCGACCTTCGCTTGGACATCGAGCGCCGTAAAAAGATCTCCGTCGGAGAGCAGGATTGTGATCAGGACAAGGAGAGGGGTTTAGGGGATCAACCGGTTCCAAGCAAAGACAAAAGTTCGGAAAAATCTTCCAAACGTCACAAGAAATCCAAGTATGTTCCACCGATTTTGAAAACGTTTTGAAACACGATGTTTACAATGTCACTTCTTCTTCTTCACTTCAGCTTCTCTGTCTGTGCTCCTTCAAGGAAAAGGAAGAAGAAACGTTCTCGCTCCAGTTCCTCCTCTTCTTCCTCCTCCTCAGCTGAGTCCCAGCACAAGGTCCATCCTTCCTCCCAGAGCCGCTCTGGAGACCAGGACTTCAGCAAGACCCGCCTGGCCCAGAGAGACCTCCCTCGACCCGCCGAGAGAGGGGGACCACAAGGAGGATTGGTACGTTGAAAATATGTTTTCTTTAAACTATTTTTTTTTTAAAGGAGAATCTTCGGTTTTCCTCAAAGAAAAGACAGATGACGTGGTGTTGAACTGATGGTTTTCGATTATTAGCTTAGTGGTCATTTAAAAAGAGATAGCAGAGGTGTTGTTCTTCATGTCTGTTCTGTTGGTCCTCCCAAGATGTCAGCATTTCTTCTTCTTCTCTTTAAATTGCAGCAGTTCACTGTTCGGGGGCGGGGCTGGAACAGGGGGAATCACCATGGAAACGGCATCCAAAGCCAGCCCTTAACCACGGCAACTCATAACGAAGACTGGGATCCCGAGTTTAGTCCCAAGAGCAAGAAATACTTCTTGGTAGGAGAAAGAACCATGTAGCAAATAGTAATAATAGACATTAAACTAAGTGGTACTATAGTGCAGTATAGTACACATTTTGCTGTGTAGTACTACAGTATTACGGTGAGGTACAGTATTGTACCACAGTACATATGTTATATTACATTATAATACAATAGTACATTATATGTACAGTATAGTACAATAGTACTGTATAGTACTATAGTACAGCATATGAAATAAAGAGCTATATTGCAGTTCCTGTACCAACACCAGATCTGTTTGTACTTGGTCTCGCAGCACGATGACCGAGAGGGCGAGACAGAGAGGGAGAGATGTTTGTCGGCCGGCCGAGGGCGTGGGGGCGGCGGCTTCGCCCACGGACGACCGCGCTTCATCATCCGCAGAGCGGTCCAGAGCGGCAACCACTTCCAGCTCAATGGGAAGCAGAAGGTCAACGAGGCCGCGGAGCCCGGACGCGAGCATGCTGATGACACTTAACCAACGCTTAAGTTACGCTTAACGTTACCATGCAAACGCAAAGCCTTGATGTCCGGTGTACTTAAAACAACATTTAAATTGGCGTCAGACACAGACTAAATGGCAGGTTTGGAAGACCATTGGGCTTCCATCGCCACAGTGTGTGCAGGGTGTCCAGTGGATCTATTCAAACTTTTCCCCCAGGCCCCCCAATACACAGCTGCCTGCAATTGGTCAGCAACACCACGTGAATGATTACGTCTTGTCTCGATGCGACTCCAGGCATTAAACGTACAGCCAACACATCACAGTGACTATATTGTACCGTTAGAATGGCCGTGTTCGACTGCGATTTGACAGCCAATGCAAACATGCCAATTTCAGCTTTATTCGAAGTACATCAGGGCCTTTAGGCGTTTTAAATCTTCTCTCAATCGCAACATTTTACGAGAGGAAAATCTTTTTGAGATATTACAGTTTATTTCAGAGCATAACGTCAGGGATCGACTTTGTTCTGCTGGAAGTACTGTTAGCAGTGCATCACTTTCATATTAGACGGTAGGGAGGTAACTTGGATTATATATATGGCGGAAAACCTGACCGTCTTGTGGTGGTGGGTTGGTGTTGGTGATGGTGTTTTTGTATTTTAAATGAGTAAGAATAGAACATTGCCTCTCACCTGTACTAGATCACCCACGTAACCAGACAACCTGCTGTGTTTTTTCTAAATGTGCTTTATATGAAATTATAAATATTAATAAAGACTGTTGTGAATGAAAGTACATCGAAGTGGTAACCTTAGATAGGTAACCAATCATTAATAAATTCAGATTCATTTTGAGGTGTATCCAACTACGTATGCAGGGAGATTACATGTGTTGCCGTTAAAGTAGTCAAAGAGACAACGTCAAAGTAGCGGTTAATATTTGTCTACTGTCACAACTGTCTTCGAAGCAAGCAAAGAATAAAATAATACAATATATCAGTGATGTATTAAGCTCCGCCCTTTCTCACCACGGGACCAAACAACAACGCGCTAAGAAACAACTACTTATGACGTGAACTAGACTTTTCATTTACTGCTAATTAAAGTTTTTCTTCTGTTGACGAAACATTTGGCTGTCAAGATGTTAATATGAAACGACAGCCTCTTGTCGGCTACTAAAGAAGATTTAATATGTGATATTTTATGTTTTTGTTGGGAAGTGGGAATGGCTGTGTGTCCTTATGGGAAAGTTGTTGTCTGTAAATAGTAATCCATATGATGCACTATATACCTGGTGTGCCTTGATGTTTGTGTGTGTGTTGTTGTCAATTGTACAGTCTGGGTGTGTCGATTTTGAATTGCAAATATTTTCTCTTAAAATCACCTGCTAAAGTGAAATGGCTCTTTTTTTTTAATAGTTTTCATCACTGAAAGATTTCTTAGAGATTGTACATTTGAAAAGATACTGTAATAAATTTGACATTTGTTGACTTTATTTTATGTTGTGGACATTATTGTTTTTATTATTATATTCTTCTCACATTCATTGGCAAACCGTGACTTCTCAGTCACAGTCAGGTGATGAGCACACCTCTCACTGCGTTTATGAACAGGTCTTACCTGTTTACCTTCTATTTTTATCCTCCTTCACCACTTCTCTTTTCTTTACTTGTTCCCTCCCTGTGTGAATACTCTCCTCCTCCTTCTCCCCTCATCCACACGACCGCAAGAAAAAGTTTCACAATCTTAAAGTTAGTGACAAGTCGCTTCATGAGTCTAGAGTCCGTCTTTACACAACAACACAACCGCTATATCTCTCACTTCTCGTTTTGCACTAGTCCAAAGACGAGCAGCGGAAGGAGTTTTACCTGCTCCACTTCTGAAGGACTTTTAAGATCCAGGAGACAGCATGGG
Source organism: Molva macrophthalma (assembly GCA_027123675.1). Taxonomy (NCBI): domain Eukaryota; kingdom Metazoa; phylum Chordata; class Actinopteri; order Gadiformes; family Lotidae; genus Molva; species Molva macrophthalma. The sequence continues at coordinate 2,577,200 of JAOPJO010000134.1, read as the reverse complement.
TGAGTCCGGTACCTTTCCCTGTGCAGGTGCGCTCCATTGTTGGGGGTGTTTACCGTCGCTTCCCGGTGGCGTTGCTCCGGCGTCCAACAACACCGTAGTTAACCTTTCTTTCACTTGTATCTATGAGTGAGTCGAGTGACTTAATGTCTGCACAGAGAAACCACGTTTACATGATATTAGTTATTGAAGTTTGTAAATATCGCTAGTAGGCTAATACTAGCCAAGTAAATAGTTTGATAAATGACAGCCTACTGGGACTTACTACTTACTACTCTATTAACAAAAGCTTATTGAAGTGCTAAAATGAACATGATGTTGAGGAGAATACGAATGTTTCTTATTTTTCTTCATAATGGACTTTCCAAGCAAGAAACGCCTTCCATGGAACAAATACCAGAGCATATCTTGTCAAAACACGCAGCTTGCCTGCTTCCTGCGATAGGAAGCAGCTTGTGTTATGAACAGTTTGGCTGAAGCAGTTCTGTGTTTTAGTGCAATCAAGACTTTCGGTACAAACATTTAATCAGAATTAAAGTCACAAAGGGCTTCACAGACCCTAATTAGAGGACACCCTCTAACCGTAAATCCTAAAGTGTCAGAAGGAAGGAATAAACCTTCAGAAGGAATGGTTACTAGGAGAACAAAAGGTGTCAGCTGGAACGATTGTCCCATGGTGATCTGGCTGCTATGGTGTTGCAGAGGTTCTGGTGCTGATAGACTTCGAGGGCACAATGGGGGATGAGATGACTGTGCGGACGGGAGACCTGGTGAAGAAGGTGACTAAGTCCTCGGAGGAGGGCTGGCTGGAGGGGGAGATCCGTGGCCGCAGGGGCATCTTCCCTGCTAACTTTGCCAAGGTAACCACTAGCGTGCGTGCGCTTGTGTGTGTGTTTGTCTGTCTGTCTGTCTGTCTGTGGACGTGTGCATGTGCATGTTACGAGCTAGTACAAGAAGACCGGGTTTGGTTGGTTTTCATCCACATTGAACACGTTTGTGTTTTGATTCATATTGAACACGTTTGTTTTTTTGATTCATATTGAACACACTGTTCTGTGATGCTGCGTTCACAGGAAGTCCCTGTCTACCTGATCGGAGACCACAAACGGGAGCCCACCCTGAGGAAATGTAAGTTCCTCCTCTCATCCAAAACCCACCTTCTCTTCTATCATCTCCTTTGAAACATCTCCCCTTCTTTCTTCTCCTATAAAACCTCTACTCACCGAAACCTCTTCTCTTCTTTCTTCTATTCCAAAGTTCAGTTTTAAGAGCAGCTCTGCAACACCTGGGTAAATTTTATCTTCCAGCCTTATTTGATCTTTAAAATAATAATTAACCTGTTGTTGGATGAGTAGATACCAGGTGTGTGTGCTGCAGTTGAGGAGTTTAAATAGGTGAGGTGAAGTGTTCAGAGTCTCCTGTGATTCTGTGGTAAACAGATTAAACATTGATCCCGTCCAAACAAAAGATCACACCCGGCATTCTCCGTTAGGGCAGCCATTAGCTAATGTGGCGCCAAACTACTCACCAAACCAAATCTTTTTTGTGTCTAGTATCTGCTCTACATCTAAACATGTACAGCAGTTTACCTGCCCCAGAGCTCTGGACCCCTTGATCCAGAAGTTGAGACTAACCTTGGACCGGTGTAGTCCAGCTCCCAACCACACCAATTGTAATTACAACCTGTAGGAAATATCAACAAACACAGTCCCTTTGAGGCCTCCACCGCTCCCCAGACACGTAGCGATTCTGCCGCCTCTGCATTATCCCCCGGCGACATGTCTCCTGAGCCCCCTGTCTCGCCGTGGGGGGGGGGGGGGGTTTGGGGGGTTGGGTGGTGGGGTGTGTTTTGTGGGGGTTGGGGGGGGTGGGGGGTGGGGGGGGGGGTGTGGGTGGTGTGGGTGGGTGGGGGTGGTTTTTGTGTTGTGGTTGGTGGG
>JAOPJO010000134.1:2551437-2564169 GCA_027123675.1 Molva macrophthalma | reverse complement strand
ATATATTCCAACACTGAGATGTCGCTTCAGCCCAAAGCACCAATATATATATACATATATATACATTTACACCATATATATATACACCAACTCAGAACATTAGCGCTACAAATACAGAGTATTGTTGTGTAACCAACCATGATATAGAAAAACAATGGGCTAAATATGTCAGAAGCTGTTGCAACAGCACTGCTGATCAACTTTAGATGACCTTTATGAGGTATATCAATGAGGTAATGTTCCAAGTTTTTGTAGGTTTCAGGCTCTTCCATTCCCATTTACTTCCTTGAAGGGCACCAGAGGGGAGACTAGTGGCCTGAGTTTCTTCGGATTCGTTTAAACGTTAGACATGGTCAGTAAGCACAAGTCTGATTCTTGTTTACAGGTTTCTTCTGAAGAACCAGAGCTATTGTCGCCGTCCAGAAAGTCGCCGACCATGCCAAAGGTTTGATGTGTTTTAATTTGATTAAATGCATTTAAATAGAGATTTAAAAGGCGCTTAGGATTGACCCTTGAGAAACGCCACAAATTATGGAGCTATGGACATCCAACCTCACCAAACCATATCTGAGAGATTTGAGTGAAAGTGGTCGAGTGTAAAGTCTGTGTTGCCAAACCGTTTTTACACAATCTTGTGGTCAATTATGGCGATAATCACACAGAAAGGGTCAAGCAGAAACAAAAGCTTTGCTGCTTCTGTGGGGAAATTCGCTAAAAGAAATTAAGAAAAATTTTCATTTGAGATGTTCCCCTAAATACGACAGGCGTCAGAAAGTATAGCACCACCGCCGAAGCCTGATCCCGTGTCAAGGAGCCCGCCCGGAGACCCCTCTCTGGAGGGTCTGCAGGCCGACATCAGGGATCTCAGGATGGCTCTGGAGCTCCTCAAGACTCGACAAGAGTGAGTGACAGACCTCTGGATTATAATGTTAAATAATTTACTGCAATGCAAGTGTTCTGTCAAGATGTCGAAATACTTCTGGTTATACAAAAATAGATTTTAATAGTTAAAAATATATGTCTAGATATTTTAAATGTGGAATGATACTTGAAGCAAAAAAAAAAAAGAAAAAGACATAAAAAAGCTTTTTATGTGTGTTGTGGAATGGTGTACAGTTATGTCGTGATGTGTTGAGTTATGTTGGGGTGTGTTTTGTATTTTGTTGCATTATGTCATGGCATGGTTATGTAACTATTTCAAGCTTACTGATTTGTATTTGTTGCCGGTATCCCACACAGACAAGATATGAAGGAAGTGAAAGAGGAACTGATTCAGGAGAGACACAAACGGATGATGCTTCAGGTCAGTCACGTCTCCTGTCTAACGTCATCTACTAATATACAACTACAAGCCCCCTTAAAGGTGTAGAAATATGTAAATGTTATTCCACCTCCAACAGCTACAGTCTCACAGGGCTTCACAGGTCCACTTGAGATGTATCCTCCTGTGTGTTACTTGTTCTGCACTGTTGAGGAAATCCTGAAAGTCAAGCATCTCATTGGCATTAATGACTGCAGCTTGTTGTACTATTAATGTACATGTGACAATAAAGTTGAATGGAATTAATAGATATTCCCACTTACCCTAAGCCCTCAGAAGCACAACTTTATAGTGAATTAGCAGAGGTTAATCTGACTATCTGTCTCTTTTGTTCCAGGAGGAAGTACACAGTCTGCGGATGAAAAATTGAGAGTCTCTGTATTATTCTGGGACTCTGCGGTAGGTGAAACCAAACAGCCTGAAATACAAACGAACACAAGAACTTTTCTTCTTCTCTCGGGAAGTACAAACAGATCAGAAAGACAAGTAACGTAACTGCTGTGAGGAGGCAAGAGAGCTAGCTAAGATCAACAAGCTAGCTTCTCTCTGGACCAGCCTTGTATTAAAAGGTTAAATACAATTTAACCTTTGTCATTGTACTTGTAGAGCTGAATATCTGATTTCTGGAAGCTTAATGTGTACATTTTAAGATGTGTTTCTTTTTTTGAGCAATTTTGCTTTGTTCATTGTTTTGTAATTCTCAACCGTTTGGTGACTTTGGGATTGAGGTTAAAGTTTTACAAATCAAAATGTGGGTTTACAAAATAAGGAAAAATGTTTGTGTATATTGAAACAAATCTTACATGTATATAAATGCATTTAATGGAGGTTGCTTGTTTTTACTGCTGAGATAAAATAGATGATATCAATTCCAATTTTTAATATTGGAATTTTGATCTACAAGCTAATGTTTGTTTTTCAACTGCAGTAGCACAATAAACCTGTAGAGAGCAGTGATGGTCTGTGTCTGGTTTTTAACTGTCAGTATCTGACGTGTATTTGCTATATTACATTCATCACAGGATGGAAGCATGTATGTTATAGTATATCAATTTCATGGAGAATAAATCTAATAAACTTTAATCGACTAAAACAAAAACAGGGAGCAGGGACGATGACAGTTTGAATATGTAAGTTTTATATTAGCTCTATTATCTCCACTAGAGGTTCCCCATGAGCAATAAACCTAGCAAAATTATTTGTGCCATTTATATTAATCTATATCCTATTCAGAATTTCTTCAATCTACTGTAGAATGAGTTGTCTCATGACTGTGCATGAATGATGTAGCACTAGCTACAAGTTGGTGCCAAGGGTATCTAAGTATATCATAGTTCATATTCCTTTACATCAGGCCTGTTAAATGTCATCACCACAGGATAAAAAAAAAATATTTTCCAGAATTGTTTCAACTATTGTGGTGAACTACAACTTGAAACAGGACCGTGTCGCATCTGAGAGAAATGTTTATTGGGAAAAAAAACTGTTTTGTTGTCTTGACAATAGAGATTATAGGGGGAAAGTATTCAAACTTTTTGTCTTTTCTTGGGACCATATTCCTGGTCTATGTTAGATCTGGTTTCAGATCCTGACTGTTACTCTGCCATGAAGTCAGAAACAGGACTAGCCTACATGCTTGAGAACACATCTGGAGAGCATCTGGACTTAGTTAGAGAGACGAGGCTTCTGAAATGTCCATGGGAACTTACACTATTTTTAAAATAGTGAGGGGGACAAGTGTTGTCAAGATATTCACTCAGGATGCAATAAATAGAGCTGATATCATGTTTGCCTTGTCAGCAAAATTTAAGTTGATTATATGTTAGTGGATCGGACTATATCAATCACAAAGAACAGCATTCATATGACTCAATTGTACACGCTTCACTATTAAAAATAATAGTATTTCTCCCACCGCAGGGATTGTTCATACAATTGTAAGATAGTATACAATAGCACATTGTTGATGGTAGGGATATGGTCAATGGTTTAAGCTGTGGAGCTGGCAGTCAGGGCTCTTTGCTGTAGGAGTGCTTTGTTTAGCAAACACAGGAGATTACAGTGAAGCTTGGTGAATGCCTCTGTAGTTATTTATGATGCAGGGTTTTCTAGGATCAGCCAGGGAACCATAAATTATAGTTTACCCTCATCTGGGATGTTTGTTTGAGGATACATTTCCCACATTCTGCACAGAGACACTGAAGTCCTGTTTCCAGAAGTCGTACGAGTCGGCTCAGCCTCCTTTTGGAAATATTTGTGAAGTTGAGAGTGCTGTTTATTCATGCTTAATCGTTAAAATGGCCACCTGTAGTTCCCTCCCTGTCAGCAGACCACCTGCAAACCAACCACTCTTGTCTTTCTGAAAAGTGCGTTGGCTAACTAGACAGGAAGGAGGAACTCCTGCACACACAGACACCACCACTTGGTGAGGTCAGAAACCCGAGTCAGTAGCCCAAAGCTGATCTGTTTAATCAGCACATTGTATGTTTGTCTAGAATTTTCCGACATCTTAACAAAAGGTTCCTCTCAACTGTGTACAAAGTGTGCAGAGCGTGCGTTGGTGAATTTTTCATGAAACAGCAGAAACAAAACATGTGGACACAAGTCATACATTTATTTTTTTCCCCTTCCTTAATTGAAGGACAGTGGCCAAAAGCACAGAGCAACATGTAATCAAATGGAATGCAAACGTGTATTTCATCAAGAAAGTCTATCTCCGTGCACAAAGTACTGTAACCGATACATCTCCTCAGGCCGGGACAGGATATGAGTTTCATACCGATCATCAGACGTCACGATTTATATCCTCCGTCTTCGGGGATCTTTAAGACAGTTACTGTTACAATGCCAACATATAACAATTTTTATTTGTTAATGGTTGTTTCTAGAAACCTGTATCTGCTCAACGATTTAAAGCACTCCGGGGAGCCATGAGAAGAAAATAAAAGTTGAAGGGTCTTCCTCGAGCCTCTCTCTGATGTCTTCTAAAATACTGTTCAAATAGCCTGTGGCTCGGCATGAAGTATACTATTCTCTGTTCAATACTTTAATTCTCTCATTTCCTCTCTTGAGTTTATTTTCTGTCCAAATCAAGTAAAATTGATATTGACACTTTGAAATTCATCATTTTAAATATTTCAACGATAATCTTTAAAAAATATCTTTGTGTTGTAAAATACCTCATCCTTATGTTTGCTGTATGTCATTATGAGTTATCATTTTTGAATACATAAACTTAAACAACATTGTGCTTTGTCACTTTTAGCTCCAGGTGACATTAATGCATGATGATTATTAAAACAATGATTTGGTTCATATTGCAACTCTGCCGAAGGGACAGGACTATTGTTTAACGCCTGTTATGGCGGGAATGTGTCTTGGGAAGAAGGCCTCAAGATGGCCACCGTACGCCTGATGGGCAACATTACACCTTTTGACACGTGTCAGTAAAAGACCACTACTTTGCCAAGTGGATCCCAGAGAGGAACTGTAAAGGAGTTGGATTTTATGTTGACCCAGCTCACTTTACTTCTTTACAAAGGGTTCAAAATGTCTGCAGATCAGAACCAAGAGAGAGCCCAACATGGACTCATGTGCATTTTCTCACGTGCACGCTCATTGTGCTTTCCACAACACGCACGCACACAGTTTGAGTGTGTGTCTTGTGGGTCAGGCCAGGGGTCTCTCTGGTTTTCATGACCCTCTGTCAGACCCGTAGCACAGATTACAGTGTATTTAGTAGTAGTGTACGCGTCCAATAGTTCCTGCTCCTGTCCCCAGAATATCCGGTTGGCCATTCCTCCAGATCTCCCGGATGATTCGCTCCCTCTCCTCCAATCGCTGGGCTCGCTCCAGCTCCTCGGCTGACGTGAAAACATTCGGTGCCCCGTCCAATTGGCTGTGGTGGTGGTTGCCGACAGGAACCTCCGTGATGGTGGTGGAGGTGGTGGGGGGCGGGGTCAACGATACGACGACCTCGTCTTCATCGTCGTCGTCATCGTCGCTGTCGTCCTCGTCTTCGCGGCTGGCATCCTTCAGCCGTTTGTTCTCGAGCGTGGCGGGCGGGACAGTGGTGCGAGGCTTACAGGAGATCCGGATCACCAGGAGACAGAGCGTCAGCACCAGACCAAAGCACACCCCGATCACAAAGTAAAGACCGAAACTCTCTGGGTTTGCTACGAGAGGAGACACACCAAACATCATCTGGGGTCAGACAGTTAGGGGTTGGACATTGAATACAGTGAGACAAGTAATTGGGCTTGCTCAAGGATCTTGGCTAACAGGTAGGGTATTGGAGATCGAACCCAGCACCTTTTGATATGATGAAATTCTGAACATGATCTGGCATAACACATATTGTATCTGAGGAACACAGACTGACCTTTAATGTGAGCAAAAGCGGCGATGCTGTTGCTCAGCAGGTCCATCTCCTTCCTCTTCACATCCATGGTTGGTTGGTCTTCACACCTGGAGACTGACATACATCAACATTAGTTTTGGTCAGACAAAGCCAACATGCTCAATACCCTAACATACCAAGTACCCTAATATTGGAGGTAGGAGGAAACCCCAATACCTAGAGAGTGAAAACCCTCTGAGTGACCACCTCATGGTTTCCAGACCAACAAACCCCCACCTCCTCCTCCTCCTCCTCCTCCATGTGGTGGTGGAGGAGGAGAAGGAGGTGGTGCATGGAAACTTTGAAGCGAGACCACCAGCCAACAAACGCTCCTCTGTGTCCTCAAAATGTTACCACCTCCGCTGGGATCATCTGGCACATGCTTCCCGACCTCTCCGATCTCCACTCTGAACCGGAACTGACCCGCTTTGAAAGGATTTGGCTCTCTCCTGGTGTAGACCAACAGTCTACACCAGAGTTGTAGAAAAAATCCCCCATGACCAGATCCCCCCTACCCCCAAACCAGGTCCAAGTCAAGCCTGTCTCCTTTGTTCGGTGCTCCTCTCTGGTTCCAGTCCTCCATGGTTCTACGTGGGTGTGGGTCTACATCAGCTCATCTGGAGCGACGCTAACGCTACGTCTTGCTAGTTTCCTAACTCTGAAAGAAGCTATTGTTGGTCTTCCCAGACAAGTCTTGTTTCCCCCACGGTTGTGACTCCTCCAGGATTCCGAGGAAATTTCACACTTCCCGCCCAAGAAACCACCCGCCCAATATTGTCCGGTTCCCCACGTTGCGTAATCCAACAGATCCTTGTTTTATTTCACATAATGTTGTTGCTGATTGTTTACTTTCTGTTGTGCATTTATGAGGACACCCCCCTGGTTGATGGCCTCCTTCATGGCTGATTTCCTTCCTGAGGGACGCAAGCTGTTTCCACTCAGAGTTTATCTGAGTTACATAGAGCATTGTAACTCCAAACCCCCCCCCCCCCATCTATAGCGGTTTCTGCTGACTCTGGGTTTTCTCCTCTTGGTGGTCATTGTTCCCCGGACCCCTCCCCTCCCTTCCTCCAGGCCTAATGACATCACAGCCCTGGACTCGGGTACGAGGATGCAGCTGTTGATGGATACAGAGAGCGAAGGAAAACACAACGAGCAAGTATACCCTTAAACTAACCTTAACCCTAACCTACCCTAAGCCTAGCTCTAAGCCTAAACAAACAAACAAACCAAAAACATATGAGTGCATTTTGTCTCATCTTGGGTAGGCTCTATTTCAACAAAACCTCTAACCCTTTGACCTAACCCCCTAAACCCTAAACCCTAAATCTACCATTAGCCCTACATCTACCCCTACCTGAACCCTAATCTAACTGTACCATCTAACCCTAAACTTACCCCAACCCTAATCTGCCCCGCAACCTAACTACCCTACCCCTTGCCTACCATCTAACCTGTTTCATGGAATCTTCAACCGTTTCCTGGTGGTTCAACATGTGCTTTTTGTTACAGTCTTTTGAAGGAAAACAAGCAGCAACATTTAGCAGAGATATGAAAAGACAATGAGTCTGTGAGCCGTTTAACCTGTAGCAGTTTCCCTGTGAATCAAACCACATGTACGTCTTCACACAGATCACATGGATTCCCTGAAATTACCCAAACCCTGACCCTGCACGCTGTGTGTGTGTTTTCATTTAACGCAAAATGGTGGCCAGTCATAACCTGGCTGATGTTCAATGCTGATGTCGATGTCTCCATGAAGAATGCTGCATTCATCCTGTTTATGTGTTGATATGGGGACACATGGAGACCACATGTAGCTTGTGGAGTTTTAAATGCCTCTCTTGTCCTCCTGTGGAAGGTCTGAGCAGAATGCAGATTAAGCAGTAAAGATCTAGAGGAACTCACCTCAAACTGAAGTTCTGTCTTTTAGTTCCAGCTCATAGTGAGGAGAAGTTGTAAGTCTCTCTCACTCTCTCTCTCTGGATCGATGCTTGTGATCTTTGCTCCCCTGTTCGTTTGAACACCCTAAGAGCAAACACACACACACACACACACGTCAAGCTTCATTACACCAAAACCTACCCAGGCGTTCGCAAAGCACACAGTGACAGGGCTCATTCTGTTACCATGGGATACAAGATACAGCTAGAGATTAGCGGTTAGCTTGTATTTGAACAACTCAATCTGAGTACATGTAGAGTAAAATACATAGATACAGAGCGGAAAATAAAACAAAATATGTACAAAATAAAATGTATACAAACATATAAAGTCGACTTTAGAGATGTGTTCAATAGAATTCCCATAACAGTGGAGAGACAGAAGAATTATATTAAAATAATAACAAAATGTAAAAGGTCTGCTAACGCTAGCTGTATTTCAGTTGGTTTAACAGAGCCCCTCTCTGCTGCCCATGACAGATTCTGATCTGTCTGGCTTTGGGTTGATCCTCAGTGCACTGCACTGCCTGACTGGCTGACCTGTCAGGCTGACTGTCTGACTGTCTAACCAACGGTCTGTCTGTTAGTCTGACTGTCTGGCTGACTGATTCACTGTTTGACTCTATGCCATTGTTGGCCAGTGACAGAAGCTGTCTCCACAACAACCATCTCCAGGTCTATCCCTCCAACAACATCTACTTCCTGTTTAAATACCGGACAAGCCCCCTACCCCCCCAGCCTGATACCTCCTTGTTCCTGGGAGTTATTTGGTGATTCACACCTGCCTTCCAACGAGCTGTTTAGCGTTCCTCTCTGGGGTAGCAAAGAAAAAGTCTTGAGTGACTCCACTTTTCCCTCCACCATGGTCAAAACTAATTACTAGACACCTCGCTGGAATGCGGTGACCTCTAGCCTGTCGCTACCCTTGCATTTGTTGATAGACGGTTACGACAAGGGGAGCAGTTGGGGTCAGTCTTTTCCTGCCTCTATTGTTGTGCTGTGTTTTATTTTCACCACAAGAAGGAAATGATTATCAGACATCCACCCCCCTTGCAGGGCACCATGACTAAAACGTCACTTTGACCCAAATTAGCTTTTCAAGTTGCAGATGTGACCCTTTTCCAAGCTCAAAGCTTTACAATAAAATGTTTGGTAAACATTTAGAATGAAAACCAGCCCTGTTTATTGTAGCAGTGGGTCACTTGACAAAATCCAACAGTTCTTGTTCTGTCATTGTATTGTATAGTATTCTCAATCAAAATACACTTTTAAACAAAACGGTCTTTGTCTACTTCAGGCCAAGCCCATCTAAGTTATTTCCATTTATTCAATAGGAAGTATTATATGCTAATACTTCACTCTCTAAGATTTGTCATCTTAAGGGGAATTATTGAGAAACCAGTGTTGTCACAGGTGGAAAAACATTTCCAGTCATCTGTCAAATTTCCACACTATCCCGCCTTGTCCAGCTTTCTCTCAAATGAACAGTTGGTTCTTTGACTGAAAAAATGTCTAACCCACCTTTCGTCATTCTGAGGTCCTTCAAACTTATTTATATTCCTTGTCGTTGGTTTCCAATGGCCCATATTTTCGGATTTACATAAACACTTTCTGACAGGAATTTAACGGCATGATCTCGGTTTTCTAATCTCTGTCTTGAACTTCATCATGACTGACATGACACGGCTGATAAGAATAGGACTAGATAAACTTCTGCAGTCGCAGAGAGAACTTCTGTTTCCACGGCTACAGAGATAAACACTGAATGTTGTCACATGCCCTCCAGAGAGGTCAGACTATTTCTGTATTGTTTGGTTTGGAAGGACAGACGTGACGTAGAAGAAAACAAACTAGCCCAAACCAAACGATCGTGTGACATTTCATTTGCTATCGGCTGGAAGACCTTCCTTCCTTGAACCCGATGTCTCTTTCCTCAGACGTCCGGACAACAAACCACTTCTGGGCTAAGGATAGAAACCTCTCCATTGTCTACCAACTGCCGGGCTGTTATCTGGGAGACAGGATGATTGAGGTGCTGTCCACCGCAACCGGGCTTGACTGGGGGTTAGCTGGCTACCGCCGAGGCACTTCTGCAAACTGGTGGTTCACCAGCGAAGAAACAGACCGACCAACCCATGTGTCTGTGAAGAAAAAGTCCTGACCCATGTGTGGAGTTTATTCAGGTGCTATTTTAAATTCAACAATCAAAAAAATGTCCTGCACAAACAGAAAGTCAGACTTGTGTCTTAATTATAATGGCACACATCGCACCGCACAGGGAAGAGAATATTTTTGATGCCTTGAACTTTTCTTCCTACGCAAAAATTCTTGGCAGGCGGTTTGGTAAGGAAAAAGCCCAGATTTTTAGTTTGACCACATTTCATTGTTTTCCTGCACATACCCCCTACCAGCCCTGATGAAGGGGGGTCTTCTACACTGATTTGTTTAGTTCATTAACTTTGCCCATGTCATCTTTCATTTAAATATTCTTACATTTCCTCCTTTGATTTTTGAGCTGTTAGATGTTTCTTTAATGACCCGGGGAAACAGATCAACTAATCTGTGTAATCACTACAGCGTCACATGTTCCTCTAGGATAAATAAACCACATTACCACATAGCTCATTGGCTGGGTTTTCTCTCTTTCTCCTTATGCCTCCACCTTTTTCTACCCTTATCTTGGTAGCTGATTAAAGGTAATGGCTTTTCCCAAGGTGCTCATCACCTCCTACGGATCGCCATACACAGGAAATGCAGATCTTTTGGATTGGTCTTCCTGCCCATATTTTCAGTCAAAGGTTTTCTACTTAGAGTTAAACATACAGTTCTCATCAAATCAACAGGCTGTTACAAGGTTTTCTCTCCAAGGAATGCTTCTGGGCATCAACTGAATCAGTAAAAAACATAACCTTGTTCATTCTTGCTAAAACCACAGAGGTGTCCAGCACTCGCCAACGTTTCCATGCAGTTAACATCGACACCTTTCCAAAACACATTCTTTGGTCAAAGTGTCTGTAAAAGCATTTAGTGAAAGGTACACTCTCCCTTCACACACATCTATTTCCCTGGCATTTGGGACCTTCCTTAGGGGGTACTGATGTACGGAAAATAAAATATGTCTCCCCAGTTCCTTCTGACAGGAGCTCCAACTATGTTAAGCTCAAGTGCCTTGGTCAAGGCATGGCAGGTTTAGATGGAGAAGGCCTTGTTGGGCTTGGAAGGCTCACAGACATGTGCTTGTCATCAGCACAGTCCACCAGGTTAACTCAACACCAGGCCTGAACCAGTCCAAAAGAAAAAACGATCCGCAAATACTTTCATAGTTTCATTTAGCCTGAACTGTGTCTGTTTGTCCACCGGGCTCAGTGGTAATCTACTACTTTATCTGCCAATATACGACTTTATCTGCCAATATACTCTGGATACCTCGTTATTTTCCAATACAGTTACAACAAAAACAATTTACCTGGCTTTGGAAATACATATACCGTGACGCACACACAGTCTGGCACACGCGTTTCAATCATACCATATATTAAAGTGTTTACAGTTTGGAAAGAATGTTTCATTGGCAATTATTCGGACTTCGTTAATGTTGAAAACGGAGATTGAGTATATGAGAAGTAGAAGTATTGTTTCTGTTTCCTACATGTTTCCTTATACAATGTTTATAAACATATAAAGTATCTCAAACACAGATCCTTGTTGTTGAAGTTCATCAGAGTTGATCACATGAGGCCAGCGTCCACCAACCAGAAATTAAGTCATGCGTTCTTCGAATGTGTTTAAGATCTGATTCTGAACGTGTTTCAGATGTACAATAGGAGGCATTGTGTATACTGTCTCGAGAGCTAGACACGTCCTCCTCTATTCTCCACTTTTAACCACCTTTAATGTTTTATTTTAACCAGTGTTTTATTACTGAATAATATTCAGCTCAAGGCCTTTCAGATGATGCTGAGGGAACATTGAAATTACTTTCAAACAAGAACTGAATGTTGAACTGTCTTTTCTTCACTTCTTTCATACTTGGGTACTTTTGTTCTATAATGCAGACTATTCCTATGTGGGTTTATTTATGGGGAGTTTTGCTGTGCTTGGTGTCTGGTTGAAGGCAGGTTGAAGACAGTTTGTCAGGGTCAATACACACCAGGTGTCTGGCAGACGTTCAGGGATAAGAGAAAAACAAAGGAAACCAAACTCTCCAAAATCAAACTTATTAGCTCCGATACATGTTTGAAAAGAATACAAGTTCAATTAAATCAGTGCCTCCAACTCTACACCCCCTGCGATCCAACACTGATAGGTTTGAAGAGGGTCAAGGTATGACCTTCAACCCAAATATAAGTATTAAATACTTGACATGGTAAGCTGGAGTCCCTACAGAGGAGCAGAGCCAGTGTGTCCTGTGGTGCATTGTGGGTAATGTCAAAGGAGGAGGTGGAGGAGGTGTAGGCTAGGGCAAGTGGTTAATGGAGAGCAGATGTGTGAGTGAGATGGGAGACAGAGACAGGGTGAATTGGTGTGTAAATCTAGACGAGATGTTCCAAAGCCTAATGCTGACTTCATCATCATAATCATCATAGTTACCAGGGATGAACCTGAAACCTGATGCCTCCTGTGTACGCCCACCTGTGTTTACCCCGTTTGCTTCAGTGTGTGTGTGTGTGTGTGTGTGTGTGTGTGTGTGTGTGTGTATCCTGTGTATACATGTCTGAGTTTGCGGTGAGTTTGGGTGTGTATGTGCATGCTTGAGTGCTGACAGTGCGTGTGTGCGTGTGTAGGAGTCTCAACATTGAGCACGTTTACAGACGGCTGTGCACGTGTTAGTACACATTTTGATTTAAAGTTCCTTGATTCTATTGGATTTTTATTTTCTTTACACGCGTGCTTCTGTGTGTGTGTATGTGTGTAAAAGTGTGTAAGACAGAGAGGGAAGGAAGGGAGAACCAACAGGTTTACATTAAGATGCTACATATTTTCTACTCTATTATACATAATACACACACACACACACACACACACACACACACACACACACACACACACACACACACACACACACACAC
>JAOPJO010000134.1:2428091-2439776 GCA_027123675.1 Molva macrophthalma | reverse complement strand
ATGTGCTTTCCTCGCATTTCCTGCATATGTCCCGTATGCACACACACTCACTCACACACACTCACTCACACACACTCACACACACACACACACACACACACACACACACACACACACACACACATACACACACACACGCACTCCCCCACACACACACACGTGTGCGCATGCACACTCGCACTCACACACACCCACACACACACACACACACACACACACACTGTGTGAGCCCGCATTGAGTTTACACTTTAAGTAAATCTATCTAAATACCTCACTGTATTGCCCTGACTGAAAGACCAGGGGACGATTATAGATTAATCTTTTCAATACACAGACACACACAAACACACACACACACACACACACGCACACACAGAAATTGATGCACTTGTAATCAAATATGCTGCCGATACATGCACATCCCCCCCCCAACCCAAAAAGTGACCAAATCAAATTACAATCCCTCACTTAAGTGTACAGTTGTCAAAGTGAAATGGTGTCTCTTTATTGTCATGTTGCCCCAATTAGTGAACAGTTTTTTTTGTGCGAACACAGTGAAATATGTCTTTGGTCATGTTGGACATTTTTGATTTATCGAAATAACAAGCTTTGAGGTTCGCTTCCACGCAATTGTTTTGCTTATTTGAGATATAAAGAAAGACCTGCATTTTCTTCTTAAATAAGACATTAGACAACTGAACAGCAATCTTATAAACATTTTAAGGGAGAATACTTGGTTGCCCATATCAGATGTACAGCAGTACAAGATAGTCAAGTCACATTTGGCAAAAAACTAAAAACATAGACTCTTTTATTTCCTTTCACTTTATTTTTGGAAACAAACACGGTTGCCAAGCCAAGGGTTTCAGTTACACGGCAGCCATGTCTGGTATGAGGAACTGCACGTGGACGCTAGCGGTGGCTGCGCATGCGCTATGTAATAATTACTGAAGTTGATGTCCTGCACATAGGCTGCCGGCTGGTAGAAGCACGTGACGTTGCAGATGTTGGGGATGGCGTTCTGCTCCGCCAGCACCCTGAGTGCCAGCGCGGAGATGAGATTGAGCGTCTGCCGCCGCTCGTGACCCATGAGGCACACGGTGCTCTCGTCCACCACGTGGTGCAGAGTCATCAGGCACTCGTAGCGCTTGTGCTCCATGCCTGCAAAGTGGTTCCGCAGGTAGGCCTCCAGCTTCCGCTGCTGTTCGCCCAGGTCGGGGAAGTCGATGAAGAAGCGCGAGCACATGTAGCGCTGCAACTGCTTCATGTCCGCCTCGGAGTCTGCCCTGAAACCCCGCGCCAGCAGGTGGCAGTACTTGAGCAGCCCCCCGCCGCGGATCTCCTCGGGGCTGCGCGTGGCGATGGTCCTGCGACGGAGGTGCGTCACGGCCTCCTCAAAGTCCCCGTACACGCTCTCGCCGACCACGCTGGGGTGGAAGCTCTGCGACATGCACGTCTCCGAGCAGCGGTCAAACAGGAGCAGCGAGTCCAGGCAGATCTGGAAGGAGTCCACGCTGAACTCGAACTGACGCCTCAACGAGTCCACGAACTTCAGCTCCACGTTCTTTCCCGTGTTGTTGGACAGCGAGATCAGGCTCCAGCAGTCTGTGTCGTTGCGCACCTTCACCAGTTTCTGTACGTAGGCCTCTTTGAGGGTGAGCGGCGAGATTCGCTCCTTGCAAACCCCCGGGGGAAGGAAGTCCAGCAGGCAGTCCAGCACCACGTCCTTCACCAAGCGGAAGGTCTGCTCGTCCTTCAGGGACACAGCGAAGATCAGGTCCAGGTCCTTGTAGCCCAGGCCGGTGTCCTGGTGGAGCACGTGGCTGGCCGCCGAGCCGTTCAGCTTTACGTTCCTCACGCACACGCCCCTCTCCTCCAGCCGCGCCCGCACCACCTAGTCAAGACAACGGAGACATGTGTCGTTCATCGGCCTGGTCTGTAAAAACCGCACGAAAAGACTGCACTATTTAAAAGTTCCTCGCTTGACGCTTCTTCCCATAATGAGAATCACATGTACTTAAAAAAAAAAAAACGGCCACTGGTGTCGTGTGTAGGATCAATAGATTGGATAATCAGTTTCTTCAGTCAGTCTGAACAAAAATGTATTAGAGAGCATTGGAGCATGTATGTGTGCTTGCTTGTGTGCATGTTTGTGTGTGAGAGAAAGGGAAAACATGTCTTCAAGATTGATTGTATACTACGAGAAAAAAAAAAAAAACTTCTGCTTTCAGTCTCTGTATCAACCAATCAACAGGATGTCTTTAGTTTAGCTTTCCCAGAGACAGTGGCGCAGCTCTAATATATATACACACAATATAATAAGCCACCATCATGTGAAGTCTTGCAGCTCAACACTGAAAGCACCCTGCACTCTTGTTTGGCTACACGGAGCTAGCAGGCACACGTCAGGGCCCTCCGACAATGACATCACAAATAAGCATCCTGTGCATATTTTCTTGGGTGGGGGGAGGAGGGTGGATAGGCCACACGACAGGCACTTCTTAGTCCTTTATTAGGAAGTTATCCGACAGGTTCTATTAAGGCATAATTAACACAAAGTGCAGTAATAACAGATGTTGGCTTATTTAAATATTAACATTGTTATTGGATGTGCAATAAACCTTTGTAAACACAAGGTATTTACAAAGGTTTAGCAGTTACAGGGACATTTGACCAAAATAGAATTTGAATGTTCAGAGATAGAGTAAGTCCTTGGACATGGCTAAGGAATCCACGAGGTTACAATGGAGGTCTGTGGAAGAACCTATTCTGAAACTCCCACTGACCCATAGAGGCACAGGTCAGTGTGTGTAGCCAGCTAGCTGGATTGGTGAGTAACAAACAAAGGACACGTATACGGCAAGCCTTAAAACACATTTGTTCTGATATTAACTATGTTTTAGGTCTATAGATGGTAAAGTCGTGTCATATGCCTGTTGAAGTGGGCATGCGCGCAACCAGGGCTCAAGTGCAGAGGGTTCCAAGAGACTACACACAAAGTTTGCCGAAATCTATTCGGCAGATTCAGAAAAGTACACTGTACGTTTTCACCAGAAAGCCACATAATGTACGTGGAGTAGCCTACATAACAGGCGCTGCCATGGTTCTGACCCTGATCCAAAACCCCAAATAGGATTCACAAACGTCTGATCTTTTCCTGAATAAGTTGCTTTCTAGCGATCGAAGGGATTGTCGCATGAGGGATCACCTGGTGATTCCTAGTGTTATAGGATCTGTGCTGATAATATGTAGTTAGTAGTTCAATTCCATTGGAAACCACTTAGCCTAGAACAAAGTAGAACTTCAAGTGTAGTCCCATAGCGCAGCGGTCCATATCCTGGATACAAGCAGAAACGTTTTGTATTTCTTTCATTTCAAACACTGATATTGGTTCAGTGTTTGATTGTGGTCTGTTATAACGGACCCACATTTGTATGTAGGTCTACATTTTTTTACCTGAACTAGCAGCCGGGGTTGTACGGATAGTGTGGGGAAGTTTCCACGTCCATGAATGGGAATAGTTTCTCCCAGGATCGAGTCCAGACGCTGCACCTGGTCCCAAGGCAACACACAGAACCGACGACTCTGATCAGACACATCGTCGCAAGACATTGCAATGTAGCGCTCCAAAGAATTCAGCGAAATCGCAATTAATCCTTTCCGATATCCCTCGAAATTAAAAAACGATCTTCGTAAAACCAGCAAAAAAACGAAGAATTAAGTGTCTCAGCGGTTGTCAGATCTAGTGGAAAATGCCTTTGGCGTCAGAAGTTTCGGCTTTAACCAAGAGAGCGACACAAGAGACGATTGACTGATTCTGGGTTATGTTCACAGAAATTTGTGTGTGCAGCTACGATCAACTCGCAATGAACCAATTCATAAGGTTGGCTCAAAGGGTTTAACGCCACCTCATTAGCATAACGCCTCTGATTGGCGAAGAGTGCCACCAGTAAAGCGCAAAGAACGCTTGAAGGAACATCAATCACGTGGGTAGGGTGACAGCGTCCAGCCCCCATTACTCAATCAAGTCCGAGTTCATGTTAAGACATGAATTGTAATGAACTGTAATGCTCCAACATTACAATTTTTATTTTAACTAGCCATTTATTTGTCAGTAAGTACATACAATACGTAAGTACATACCATTAAAATGTAACTTTGAAGACGGACAAGCTGACAGACAGACACACTAATTATTTCCTCACCAATAAAATAACACATAATAGAACTTTGAAATACTTAATTTATTGTGGTTAATAGGCATGGATGTGTATCTATCTTTCTATGATCTCACAGTTCCTAACCACTGCAGAGTTTTTAATGTCATGCCAGCTAGCTATAAGACGTTTAAAACGTATTAACAATGCACCTAGAGGGAGCTGAACACCTGTGCAGATTTCTTGTTGTCAACCACATAGTATTTCCATTTAGATATGAAAACGGGCCACTCGCTTCCTACCTTATCACATATTTGTATTGCCTCTTATCGTAATTAATGAGTGACTATTTGTGAAATGTAGAGAGGTTATCTTTGTTTTGTTTTTCCAGGCGACTAATGGAAAACTAAATCCTGCAACCATAACAACATGAATGTGTTAAAGGGTAAAGCTATAATTTGATCAGTGTTAAGGCACCGATAACCCCTGATAACCATTCAGAGTTTTGTACATTCTGCACGGGTATTCAGATACTGCAATATAATTTCCATTTTGGCTTATCAACGGAACCCTTACCACTTTCATTGCTAGATTAAACGCAGATATTAAGAAATAGGTTTCAACTCTTTGAAGGCAATCCATCTACATGCATTATACACAAAGCATAACTTACAGTGGTGTGTTGATATGAATCCAGTTTCATAAAAACACATTTAATGGCTTTTGTTCAATGCTGCATTGGACTTGAATTTGCATTGGAAATACAAACCTGCCTTGCGGTTCGTAAGATAAACATTGAGGTTTTAAAACTGCCACTCAATTTATTACTCTTGCTAAGATAGTGATACTAGCCAAACATCCTACATTTACCGCGAGTAGCTACGTTCAGAGGCTGTTCACATGCATCATCCGGCCAAAGACGGCCAAACGTTCAATGCTTTGCTACGTTTATTTCATCGCTTACCTTGTCTCCGGGCAGTAAAATGTAACAAAACAAAACAGACAATGCAGAGAGGGATGTACCCAAGGGCAGGCATACAGGCAGGCAGACAGAGAGACAGACAAGTAGGCAGACAGGCAGGCAGATAGACAGAAGGACAGGTAGAGACACACAGGTAGGCAGACAGAGATACAGACAGATAGGGAGACAGACAGATGGATAGAGAAACAGAAACATATAGACAAAAAGACAGAAAAACAGAGATGGACAGGCAGACAGAGATAAGCAGACAGACGGCAATATACACCCACACCCACACACAGTAGTGAGACATTGCAATGTGGCATTGTGAAACGGTATTATACTGGGCCTTAAAGGCACAAAGTGCAGGAGAGTGACTGTTTTCCCTACACTGGTTTCTCCTCATGTATAATTTGAACTTGAAATAATGTCATGCAGGTGGAGCATCAAGCATGACGGTCAGAACCTAGGATGTTAATGTAATCCCGTTCCTGTAGCAACCGCATCCACAGTTGTCTGGGCAGCTGGGCCGAGCCATCTCCAGCAGTAGCCCTCTGCAGGCCCTGCTGGGAGATGTCTGTGTCATCGTACCACAAAAAGCCCCCGCGTGGTAGCTGTGGATCATTTCCCCAAGACAAGAGAACCATGAAGGGAGAAGAAAACCCAGAAGCTGTCTGGAGGGTCAGAATGAGCCCATGGCCGCCGTGCAACCGTTTGTGTGGAAGCAAAAAGTTATTTTTGCCTTTCAGTTTGGCTAAGTCTACACATCAATGCTTTGCTTGAGCTAGCATCAATGGCCCACACCTACAGGACTGTGAGTCTTGTAGGTGGGGTAATATAGCTTGTGTTTGGTCACACCTTAAATAAATTACATACAAATCCTGTTCAATGCCTAATCAAACATCCAGCCGTAGCCATGACTTAGTCTTTTACTCAGAAGAAGCTACTTAACTGAACCATTAAAAACATTATTGAAAATAAATCTGATGGAAGGCCATATTTAGTAGTGTATATGGTTTTACAGTATTTTTGGGGACTCTGGAAAGTCAAGAAGCTCAGGAGTCCTATTGATTCAAGACATTTCTCCGCATCAGAAACCACAGGAAGTACAGGACTCAACTTTGCTTTTACTTTGTTGTACGTCAGAGCATGCAGTAAAGCATGGCTGTAAATCAATTGGCCAATAATTGAGCTGTCACCATAAATTCCAGATAACACACACTCACTGTATCAGTCTGCTGCCATGGTCAAGAAAATAAACAGAACACCAACACACAAACAAAGCTATTGAAATATTATAAATATATTGAAATATTAGTTAAGATATTAGCATTTTGCACTTTTAGAAGTGAATGAAGTTGGATTTTATTTTATGTGCATCGAAGTAGCTTCGTCACAGATGTGAAGTTTATAAGACAAATAGTCTATTGAGTCTGCTGACCTTATTCAGAATCTAAATTAGCCGACCTCTGTTTCTTTGTGATTATGTCAGCCAAACGGCCGCAGTTACAGACGTCTTTGGGGAAAAAAGCGAGGACTGTAGCAAAGTGTCAGCTGCGCTCAATGTCAGTGAATTTGGCTTTACCTGGTAAGATTGACCCGTTGGCTTCGACACCGGGGCATACCTGTCTTTGGCAGTGTGAAAAGGCGATAAAGAACCTCGGAGACTTATCAGCACGACTGCATACAACCAATCTATGGGATGACGGAGCTGGGTTACGCAGAGCAGCATACCCTTGACGTCAAAGTCCTCTCCCTTCGACTGCTTGATTGATTGCGGTTGTGCTTAGCAGAGTAGATTGCTGCTGGGCATTTCAAGCAAAAAGGTAAACACACCTAATGTTTTAAGTTTAGGTGTACGTGCCGTTGTGGATCTAGCCAATGTTAAAATGTGAAACCAATTGTCACCAGCAGAATAAATTAAATAAAACTAGAGCTCATTTAAAATCTTGCTAATGTAATCTTAAATACAGGGTTTTTACATCTTGACGTTACATTGTTACGCCTGCATTTTGGAAGCATCTTATCTATTGATCCATAGTCTTGATCAGAAAGGGTCCATTGTGTTCACACACAGATAGCTGTGTAGCCTTACAGCATGCTTGGTAATATAGCGATTGTTCCAGATGCATACATTGTATTGCCAGAGTTATGCCACAAAAGTAGGTTGTAGCAAGCTAGGAGTTACTGCATAGTTGTACAGCTCCACCTCAAGGGTATAGGCTGGTGTTTGACTTGCCATTGCATAAGTTGTCCTTTACTCTCTGGGTGGTGTCAAAACAACAACAAACTCATATTGGCCAAATGGTTTACTATGATTAAGCTTTTGTAAACCAGCCAAAAACAATAGGCTAAGGAATAAGGAATCGTTCTATATTGTATCGATAGCCTATTGTTTATGATCGGTCATGCCTGCTTAGTATAAAGTCGGTAGATACACCAGTGTAGCGAGGCCGGGTCATCAGATAGACACAAGACTAATTACCAACTGTCTCAAAATTCATATCAGGAGCAAGCTAGAACCTTTGCCATTTCAAAAATCTATTAATATATTTTTTAAATCCTATTTTTAAAAATGATGACATTTCTGGGGACAGCTCCAGCTGGGGACAGGTCACCCAAAACGGGGACCATCCCCGGACAAACAGGGGCGTCTGGTCACCCTACCCAACAGGCCAACATACTCTAGTATCTACATGTACTATATTTAACAGTGTATCTTCTAGCCAGTGTATCATTTGTACAAGCCTAACACACATGAACACTGGTAACCCATATAACCCCATGACCGTGACTAGACACACAGTAGGAGAATCGGCCCATATGCAGTGTCTACAAGGTTTCGTTCTACTGTAAAGAGAGAGCTTCTAGCAGAGGACAGGAATGTGTGGCCTGGTAATAACAGAGGTCTGCTCCCCTGTCTGGATGTCCCTTCACACCACAGCCACCTTGAGGGGGACGTAGGGGTGTAGCAGAAGGACAGCTACGGAGGCCCATTGTCATATTTTACAAATGTCAAGTTGAAATGCATTTCTAATATCTTCCCAGTGATAAAACATCTACAAAATGGTACATGTGCTATTGATGAGCTACCTATGATCTTAAACAGCATCGATATTTAATTCTCGTCGGTTAACAACACCTTGTTCTGTGGTTGTATTCCTACCGTCACCGTACACAACATGAAATGCCTGTTTCATGCAGACCCAACGGTTCTTGGCAGAAGAAAGTGAGGACACTTCTAGAACGGAGAGGGAACCCTCGTTCAGCCGATGGCTCTGGTTTCATTCTCTGAATCTGACCTACAAAGTATCCAGTAGCCACAGCAAGAGGGAAAAAGTGGTCTTGTGTCTTGAGCTAATAGAAGTATAAAGCAGAATGAAGGGTCTGTGGCATGTGGATGATTAGAGCTGTCTGCTAGCTAGATGAACATACTAGCACAGTGCTGCTGCTCCAAGGCCAGCAGAACAAGAGTCCGTTCCAGCATCCCATCACCCTGCGTTGAACTGTGTTTTCCATGAGATACTGCATAGATGAACTCTGGATTAGAGTTTCTGCCTCAAATTTCTCAGAAGCTCATCCAGAAGATTCAAATTATTTTCCTGGAGAGGATTCTATCGGCCTATACATTTAGCTGTCAGAGACAGCTAAATGCGTTTCTCTTGGGGTTCCAAGAGAAACGCATCAAACAAACATCACAGAATTACTATTCATGAATGACATTTAAGTACAATTTACAGACTTCACGAATCCATGACGGAATGCACTTTACTTTATTGTTTGTCGGTATTGTCAATAAAACCCAACATAAGCTTGCTTCCCAGAAGTTTTCCAGATGAGACAGTCACAGGAGAATACAAGGCCTGGATGGTTTCAGTGTGACTCGTTGATCATGACAAACTACTCTCCATCTAACTCCTCGTTTCCACTCACACAGCCTAAAGACATTTGAATGATTCAACATTGCTTTCAGATTAAACAAATATAGTGTGAATGAATGACGTGCTGTTATCTAAGCAGTTGTCTTTCTCTGCTCTTGCTCCCTTTCTGTCTCTTTCACACACACTTTCTCCCCACTTCCAATATTAATCCCAGCATGCATAGAGGAAGAAACACATTATTTGTGCAACGCTAAACCTGAAGCTAAGTAGCTTCAGCGTGTTGCTATTACTACTATTTGGTCACTTATTAGAACCTTTTAGACTACAGTGAATAAGTGACGTCATTAAGCAGCAGGTGGGGGCTAACGTCCGCACTGGGGATCAAACCCGGTACCTTTGGGTGAGGAGTGGAACACCCAAGCCACTACGTCACTAGCCTGCCCGTGTTCCTTCCTTTATAGGTTGTATCCTTCCAGTGGGATAGCAGAAAGGATGTGTTTGACTATCGCTGACTTCCAGCCTCTTCTGTTCATTGTAGTAGAGTCAGACCGAAGAGGCTTATCCTTTATTGCTCCGAAAACCATCATGACACTAGCAGACTGCCAAACCACCAGTGATACAGTTGCAAAAAGAAATGTTGTGCCATATGGCGCTGGATCCCCAGGGGGAGCCCCAACAAGAGGTGTCCCCTGGAAGGACTGATCAACATCTGTTGTGCTCATATGTCATAAATGAATGTTCCAATGGGTTTGTCCATTGGAACATTGCTTTGTCATATCACACACAGTTATTTCCACTGTGCAACATCTCTAAGAAAATCTTTACTCATCAGAACTTGAAACTTGACTGATTACTGATATTCGCAGGCTTGTGAATAGAAAGAAATACTTTTGATCCCTGACCAGACGTAAACTATGATTCTGTTTAAAACAGCATATACTAAGCGCCCCCAACTGACCAACATCTTATTGTGAATCTTGTTGTACTTGTTTGTACTATTTTATGTTGTAAAATTATGTTGTCCAAACCGAAAACCAGAGTCCAATCAAATCAAGTAATAACAAACTACAAACACGCAAAAAACAAGTCACAATGTGAACACGCATGACTTTCAGGATGAGACGTGATGTAAAATAATTTAGTCTATGCTTTATCTAGACATGTTTCAAGCTAACATCAGTACGTCATTGGATGACACATTTGTAGGGCTAACACCAGTCCTGAATAGCTACTTCTACACATAGAGTGGTCAACACAACACCATATACAGCTTTATGGGTTTGAGATAAGTCACACTACAAACATGGCCTCTTTGCCATTTCCGCCTAGGCCAAGACAGACCGAAGGGTTACCTGGGTAATTAGAATAATTAGAACCTTGTAGGCGTGGCTTAGTTACCATTCCGCCCATTTCCAATATAAACTGAATTCTTACCTGTGTTCGAGAGATGCTTCATGAACCACCTCGTTTACCTTGTGTCTCTGAATAAACCACGTGTTGAACATTTACCACTCTCCGAGTCATACTGAGCCCGTAACAAAGATACCACGAAAGATTTGATTTTTAGTTTTTCATCAGACGTCTAAACTGCCAGCAGTGGGATACATTGTTTAGGTTCAGATGTGAGCATCACATGAAGATAGGCTCACATAAAAGTCAGACATGAAAGTTTCATGTCGGCTGAAACGATTCCTTGAGTAACTCGATTACAAAAAATGATCGATGCAAATTCTTTGCATCGAAGCTTCGTTTAATCCATATAACTATATACAATGCACTGTGTTTCGCACGGATGATTATTACTGTCGCACCACGTGCTGACCCTGTGGACGTGAAGACGACGTGATTTGACGGCGTGGATTGCAAAATGGAGGAAGAGAGAAAATAGCGAGGCCAGAAGAGACAACCAGAGAAACCCAAAGAAAGTGTCAAAAGTGTGGGATTATTTCACCCTACTAACGAACGAAAACTCTGTACAGTGTGTTTATTGTAAAGCCAAACTAGCTTACCACAATAGCATGACGTCAATGCTTCAGCATCTCAGCAGAAAGCATCCAGTATACGCATCCAGTTAACGTTAGCGAAATCGATATGATGGCTAGTTGAGATGAAGGCTAGTAAAAAATGTACGTTAATTTAAGCTATATGTAAAGTTTTGCTCAAGAAAATAACTACAGAAAATAAAATGCTGCAATCAATTTGTGAAAGCCTGAGCTTCATTCGTGTTATTATTGTCATTAAATACCCCTTGTATATTTACTATTGCTCTTTAGCAAAAGTATTTCTTATACGATTACTTGAATCGATGGAATAATTATTAGAATATTCGATTACTAAAATAATTGCTAGCTGCAGCCCTACATGAAACCATGGCCTTTGTTAAGCTATGTTGGGTTAAGCTAAACTATTGATTTAGGGCTGGGTATCGACCGAAGCAACCCAGTACCAAGTAGCATCGAAACTTCTCTGTTTAAACGATACCTGCATTCGAACCTTTTTGTACTCAGATCTAGACAAAAAATACTATTTGTATGGTTTTGCTCGCACCCAATCACCGCAAGCGTTCTTCGATTTAATGGTTTAATTTAATTTTTATATTAATAATTTTTACACTTTCAAAATGTATTAATGTAAAAATCATTTGGATGGGGAGGAGTGGTGGCATTTTACGCAACTGAATGCTTCC
>JAOPJO010000134.1:2415942-2427991 GCA_027123675.1 Molva macrophthalma | reverse complement strand
CACACACACACACACACACACACACACACACACACACACACACACACACACACACACACACACACACACAAACAGTTTACCTAACACAACAGTTTACCTATTTGCCTTTGAAAGGAAAACAAATTTGACCTCATTGGTTAAAATTTCTTCAAGTCCTTAATCTCTGGCTTGGGGATTCAGTGTTTAATTTGGCCATCTAATTACAAAGTCAACGTACTCTGTTATTCACATTTTTTTCTTGCATCGTTTAACAGAATGCACATGTTGTTATAGTGTATACGTCCATGCAGCTGGCTCCTTCAGCATGATTCAGACCCGTCTTATAAGTGGAGATCCACTTCAGAATCACAATGACCCTGACACAATGACCGGGAGTCACTTGTTATTTCACGGAGACACTTTAGTCACTAGGAGAAGACGTTTGTGAGTGCAACACGCAGAGACCCACTTTCAGAGGATCAACACCTGGGTTGAGTCCCACTTCAAGGCGCAAAACACATATTATTCAGAAGACAACCTGTTGACACCTTCAAAGTCAAAGCATTAACTGTACCCTGCCAGGCAGGCTAACAGCGATGACGATCATCTGAAACAGACTTGGAAGAAATGAAGCATTGGTACCATAGTACCTCTCTGGAGATATGTGTTGAAGTCCCCTTAGCAGAAGAATACTCCGTTCTTCAACACCACAGTTCTTCAAATCAAGCAGCTGGGCCCGAGGTGATTCTCACTGACTGCCACAGAATTGATTTAGCAGAACGCAAAGACCCTTGAGGAGTAAACCAATTAGCATGGGCCAATGTGGTGGTAGGCTACTAGCCTAACCATGGCATATAAATAATTGATAACATGAAGAAGAAAAAAGAAGTCCCTTCTAAATGCAATACAGATGTTTCACGGCCGTTGTGCGTTTAGCTGCTATTGCCTCTTGTTTGATGTCAGGAATTAAATAACTTCACTGGCTACTTTGGAAAGCTTATTGGAACCTGTGAGTCTGGTTGTCAAAACACTTATTATATTTTTGCATTATTCATAAAGCCGAGAAAAGTGATTTTACTGATACGACACACATACACACACATACTGTGAGTAGCCTACTTGTAAAACACTAAAATGTGACTGAAATAACAGTAACTTTGCCTACTTTTAATTGACTACGCTTCGCAATAAATAAATAAAACACTTTCCAAAAGTACAAAGGATGAGATTATATTTAAAAATGACAACTTCTTTATTCCACAAATCATCAGCGGAACCCACGCAAAAGAGTAGAGGAATTAGACTTGGGCTTTTGTGAACCATTTGTTCATCAGTTATCCTTTCCATGAGCAAATGTGTATCTTGTTATCCAACTATTCCCGAGGTAATATTCCGGGATGGTCTTGAGGTTTCGGGCCCTATGAACCTCGCTAACACATCTTCTCTTCATTATGAAATGTTAACATGTGGATCTGTAAGCCTGGGCTGGTAAACCAATCACTTAGGAACCAAAAACGTTATTTATGCATTGTTTGAGAAGATTTTGCAGTAATAGTTTGGCATATGCAGAATAGATAACGCTAAAAGCAAGAACACAAAATAACTGCAAAACAAGGCCATTTTTTTAATGAAACAAATACAACATATTCCCTATTTGATATTGATAAGTTTACAAAATACAATAAGAAATGTGCTCATACAAGCACTGCTTGTAACACATTTAACCCAGTAATCCATATAGGCTGGATCAAACTGCAGAATGAATACAAAAACATTTTACTCCTACAATGTTTCAACTTTTAACATTTGTGTAGCGTCACTGGGCAAGTAAAAGGGTTTCCACTTCAATGGGTTTGGTACCACCGCCCCCCAGTGGACAACTGCCGAACAACAGAATGTACAAGCAATGACTTGGGGGTTCTAGTTTCTTGCCACTTGCGCTGGTTGTGTTGTGTAGCCTTAAAATAGGCTTCATCTAGCTTAACCACGAGTTCACTCTGCTGGAAATATGATCTAACCACCCACATGTCGAATCTTGCAAGTTCATTCTTTACCAAGACTTGTACAATGTGAATTTCGAAAAATAGTCAAACCTTGTGGTATGTAATGTGACAAAAAGAAAGTTTGAACTTCAAAACCTTGGTGAATCGAAAATATAATTTGGATTTTAAAATCAAGTTTTTGGATGCAACGTACGTAAAACGAAACACGTTAATTTTACATCCAAAATATCAGCCGTTTAAGATTGTGTTTTCCACAGTACATTTCATAAAAAAAACAAAGGAAATACCCTCAGAACTCACCATGTAACGCTCATTAACAGTCTTATTATGCTGCACTCACACTAAAACAAAGTCCATCATCACATGTTTCTGCAGTTTTGAATAAACAAGATAAATACTCAATAAAAATAAAAACCATGCCGCCACAGTAAGTCAGAACAAATGGGATTTATCCGTTAAGTTTAAACCCACATTCAAAGGACGTGAATGATCTACAAAATGTTGGTCTGATGAATCCGGATCAACACAGCAGGGTGCAACTGTTTCATAAATGGCCAATAACGGAAGTGAGAAATAAGCCCGTCCCCCAAACACGCAGAAGTCCAACACTGGAGACTATGGTTTGCATAACAGCGTAGAACATAACTGTGAATAAGGCAGATATAATCCTTCCAATGCCAGTCGTGGTTCTAGAACTGCAAAGAGAAGAAATGAGGTTCTGTGGATGTGGTATGGCTGTTTAACACTGTTGATACTGTAAAGTGTGGTATGAAGAAATACAAATATATAGGTATATATATATATACACACACACACACCATATATGTACTAAGTTTACCTCCAACCTGAACAAAAATATAAACTATAACACAACCCTTCGATCAACTTCAGATCGGTAACGGAAATCCTGAGATTCTAACATTTGGAGAAACACCATTTCCCATGATTCTCTCTGGTGTGACCCTTAACACAGCGGGGTAGCCTGCTGGTCCCGCCTCAGTGCGGCGGGATGATGGCGAAGTCGGCCGCATCCGCCACCACCAGGGGGGTGTGGCTAAGCGTGGGGGAGGGCAAGGCCAGGCGGAAGGCTGGGTTAATGGAGTGCAGCGACGCCCTCTTAGTGCCCCAGCCGTATGGGTGGCAAGGAGCGGCCATGGGTGGGCAGGGGGCCCGCCTCTCCCAGCAGCCTGGAGCAGAGGGTGAGGAGGAGGAAGAGCAGGAGGAGGTGGGGTCAGGGGCTGTAGACACCCCCTGGCCAAGGGGAGTGGTCTTGGGGGTCGCGGGCGGACACGGGAGACACAGGTCTGAAGAGTGGACCACCCTCTCCAACAGGTCCTTGGGGCTCTGAGAAGGGGGGGAGGAAGGAGAGGTCAAAGAGGGTGGTTATTAAGAAAAGTGAGAAATGGTTGACAGGTGTTTTGAAGGCCTAGCAGCAACAAACAAATCAAACAGTTTAAAAGCAAGTGATTAATTCTGATTAGTCGATGAGGGCAGGATCGGTGAGGTTCAATGAGATGAAGTGAGTTTAGCACACAGGCCATGCAGTTAGAACAGACGAGGTGAGAACAAATACACAGAGAGAACAAGAGGACAGAAGCTCCATCCAATGCCGAGGGGGTGATGTGAAGGAGAACACGGCTGTGGATCACAGATGGGAGACATCAAGGCATGTACATTTACAGTAGGGAGTGCCCCCACACCATCAACGATGGCCCTATACAAAAAAAAAAAAAAACCTGCTTCCTCTCTCCCACCCTCCCCTCCTCTACCTGGCCTAGTGCGTGGAAAACAAAAACGATCAAATAAAAACACCAAAGAGATGTCCAAGAGATGATGCAAACACAGAAAATAAAGGACGAAAGAGAGATTGAAGGCATGGCACACACGGCAGGCGGTGAGATGGCGAGCTGGGTTTTGGGGGCGTGGCGGTTCCATCCTACTCTTACCGTTCACTTAGCAGGCCGTGGCCTTCAGGCCGTGCAGGACAAAGCAAAGTCCTGACAGTTCTCCTCCTACCAGACCAGGGTGGAGAGACAGCACAACACTGAGGATTCAAACTACCGGCTGCTGTGGAACGGTGAAACGCATACTCCCACATAGTAGCATACAAATACAAATAAAAAGAGGCCAACACAATGTCCACAGTATATATTAGACATAAAAGAGTTGAAAAAGGAGTAAACTTCAATAAGAGTCCAAAAATATATAAAATGTTTATTTATTAATTTAAAGCATTAAAAAAAAAACATGTTTTACTTGAAATGATATGTGTTAAGATAAATGGGATATGGTGAAAAAATAAAACCTTGATTTGCGATAGCATTTGTGTAGGAATAATAATCAATTTCAGCTTGGCCACACTTGACCAGTGCTGTGCAAAACCGTTTCAACACAAAATCCACAATCCCAACACCAGAATTTAGGAATGAGCCAGCCCAAGAGCATTCACTCACAACTCATGTGCTGCCATACAACCCCCACAAAAAACAACAACTCAGTAGCGATTCATTTAGGTTCAGTAGATCAAATATAAGGCACAGTAGAGATAGATATATATTTTTTTTTTTCTTTTTTTTTTATAACAAAATGGTATAATAAAAAGTATGTAAACAAGGATAAAATCGTCGGATGTTCACTGTAATGGAGTCATTATTTTTGCAAGGGCAACCACTATAAACTTGAAATAGTAACATAGCACAGAGCTACAGTGTGGCAGTATGCGTTGGTCCTGGTCGCTCTGAGCCCGGGCCCAGAGTGCTGAGCTGGTGGACCTCAGGATTCAGCACACGGATACACCACGACACACACGGGGAAGGGGGGGTGGGGTCTCTGGCGGCTACTGGGACGGGAGGGAGGGGATGGGGGGATGGGAGACGGGTCGTCCTACCATGCGTGTGTCGCTCTTCGCCATGAAAGGAGGCAGCTCAAGCTCTGGGGCGGCGGCTGCAGACGGGTCGTCGGGGGGAACCGAGCCTCGTCTGTCAATCAGGCTGGAGGAAGGAGCAGGGAAACCAGTTGAGTGGGCGACGTCCACTTGATGCATAATAAGTGGACTCTGAAGCTGGATGAATTAATAGTGAACAGAATCCACTTGATGCATAATAAGTGGATTCTGAAGCTGGTTTAATGAATAGTGAATAGAATCCACTTGATGCATAAGTTGATTCTGAAGCTGGTGTAATGAAAAGCGAACAGATTCCACTTGATGCATAATACATGGATTATGAAGCTGGTTAAATGAATAGCGAACAGAAAAAAGGACCCATCTGAAGATGTAGCATTTTAAGACAACCGCTCACTAGATGGGTTTGCAGTTGTTTGAGAAATGGGCGTGGTTATTAATTGACACGGTCAACATGAGGGCTGAGTCTACTTGCCTCGGTGGCATGGGTCCACACAGCGTGACACAGCAGTTTGTGAAGACGCTGTTGTGGCTGTACGGGTTCACGCTATCCGCTGCTCCTCTTTTACTGGACCAGGAGCCCTTTATCTGGAAACAAACCAACAACCGTGTGTTCCCTTCCTGGGCGTTATTGCACAATGCTACATTCCCGGTAATCAAAAACTAAATTCACTACAAAATGTTGCTTTGGGATACGGAACAGGGTGCATACTAGGACTCACGTCTTCGTTTGTTGTCAGGTTGGAGGCCACCAGGTACGTATGGAAGCCTGAGAGGCCCATAACCGACCAGATGGAGAAGAAACAGATCACCAGCTCCACTACGGTGCAGCAGACAGTCAAGGCTTGACAAGCGTCATATCGTTAGCCACGTAGGCCTACCGTTAGCCATGACTTTAACATGCAGTAATCAATAGGGTGAGATGCACATTGGTGGCACCAAATAATTAAAAAGAGAAGAAAGGGACTAGTCATAATTCATAAAGTTTAATTTCATTATTATCTATTTGTCTGGTCAGTGGCCAAATCCTGGAGTGAAACGTGAGCCACCAAGGCTGTCCCTCCTCAAGGACCATCTGCCTAACAGCCATCTGATTGGATCCACGCTAAACCCCCACGACGGGGTTGTTAGTGACGCTCCGCTCTGCCCGCTGTGATCCTATTATGTGTCGGCTTAAGGCCGAGGAGCAACAGGAAACACCTTGTCACCACAGCATGCTTATCTCTGGATACGCTTTTGTTTCTGACCACATGCATCACCTTCAGTAGGCTGAGATCATGGTGAAGGGGGGGGGGGGATAATGGTGATGGTAAAGGGGTAATGATGATGGTAAAGGGGTATTGATGATGATAAAGGGGTAATGGTGATGGTAAAGGGGTAATGATGATGATAAAGGGGTAATGATTATGATAAATTATATGCGGGGGAGGGGGGTGAATGATAATGCTGATAAAGGATATCTTGCAGGACTCTCCTGGATCGATTGGACGAGACCTCTCCCTGTTTGGGAGCCTATAGAAGAGAAAGAATATTACAATAATATTATTAATATTTAGAATAATATAAAAAAAAGAGAGCAGGCATCAAGCAAATTATGTCAACGTTGCATTTGTTTAACCATTTAGTAACAACCAGATGTTCCTATTGAGTAATAAAGTGTGTATACTGTGTGTGTATGAAGTGTGTATACTCACGTAAAGTAAGGTGGGTGATGACGCAGCCAAATATGAACGAGGTCAGGAAGGAGAGGGAGATTATGAAGCTGTAGAAAAAGCGGTAGTTGCGTCTGCCCACGCAGTTCCCCACCCACGGGCAGTGGTGGTCAAACCGCTCTGGAAGAAGTGGCAAGTTTTAAAACACGACCATGATGAGGCAGCAAGTGGCCAGTTAAAATAATGGTCTCTCCATGGCCTCGGTTACACCAGTCATTTCAATGCTACTCTTATCATCCAATCACGCCAGGACGCATTAACTGTCACCGCATGGACAGTCCCAGAACGGGACTCGCTCACATTGTGAGTGTGATCCGATGAGCTAGACCGCATCCCGAGGTGGTCGGGTTAGCATTCGGATCGGATTGCATAAGTGTGTGGACAGCAATGTGGGCGCAACAGACTTAATGTCTACGTCATTGAAAGCACGCCCCGTGACTACACGGTGTCCGCCAGGATTCTCCCGGTATGCATTGTATGCAAAGGCTGGAAGATGGATGAAAATAAGTTATGGGGTTTAACCAAGACGTGATACCTGTTGGCGTTAGGGTCAGATGCCACTGTCTGTCCAGGCTAAAATGCACCAAAGACCAGGATGTAATGTAATACATGCATAGACAATCACCTCTGTTGCGCTCTCCTCAACAATGCACGTCTGGTGCGGGTCCTACCACTACATACCATTTTAAGCAGAAAGAACCACATAAGGGCTTCTCTTCCACCCAGAGCCATATCTGCACATTTAGTTTAACCGGGAAGCGTTTTTGCCAGAGGGTGAAATGCGACCAGATTACAAATGACTGAATGAATGAATACGCATTGAAATGACACGTGTAACTGAAGCCAGTGACACAGAGGCAAAAAATACGGACATCACAACACATTCACCAAAACATTCAGAGGCAAACATTTACTTCTCCTAACAAGAAGACAACCCTTACAATTTCTCAAGTGAGAATGATAGGCCCTGTTCACACTTTCACGCATTTGGCCACATTCTTTTAGCAGTGTATATTTGAATGTGTCCTGGGCTGCAATGAAGGACCGCCTACTCAACTGACGTCCACAGCATAAGCAGAAGTGCGCACTCATTCGCAGTGATCTTGATGCATGTGGATCAGCAATGTTCTGCTCAGCGTAATATTTATACAAAACACTGCCTGTTGATATTCATTAATGTACGCCAATGACTATGTAGGCCAGTGTACCGCAGAGAAGATACAACGCTAAAATACAGGCTGCATGGATGGCTGTACATTCATTCATGTGGATTGACATCTAATCCTTCTGACACAACATGGTAGGGCAATGATTGCAGGGAATATACATATACATTTTTCACTGAAAAAATACAATAAAACCTTATGTCTTCTTACCCACACAGTTGTCACACAGGCTGCAGTGGGAGGTCCGGGGTGGCCGGAACATTTTGCAGGTGAAGCAGTACTTGAGCTTCACCACTTGCTCCCTGATGACAATCTCTCTGGTGCGCGGCGGGGGCCGGTACGAAGACGACCCAGAGGTGTCTTCAAGGTTAACCAAAGTAAAACCAAAATAAAAAATTTAATCATAGGCATACATAAAAAAATGTACATGTGAGAAATTACATTTGAGCTGATATTATAGTGTGTGTTTATAGGTTTTGCGACCGTTACTGTGGTGATAATGGGTCATGTTTTCATAGGACTGACAGCAGATATACTTTTTGAGCATTGCACGATAATTGTCCTCATCAATGCTTTTGAACAGTCAGTAATCTACTTAGGTCCAGAAAATGGTCCTCTACTGTCTGCTCCATCTGGCTATGAAATGAGAAGGTAAACCCCTCTCGTCCCATCTGTGTACCCAGTAAGCATCTCCAAAACCCTTCCTACCAATCTGCCGCTCTACGTCTGCTGCTTCGTCTGGCGTAGCCCTGGGAAGTATGCCTGGGTCGGTGAGACTGGTTTGTAGAAGGGAGACGACCACGAATACAAAAAGCACTCCGCCGATCACAGGTATAAAGACGGTCAAATGCTCCACTAGGAACGGGCAGCTGCCGGGGAAGACATCAGAGAACATAACAGCATGTATTTGGGTTTACTTTAATAAGTGTATGAGTGTTACATTTGACACAAACTTGTAATTTATGTACAACACAATAAGCATAGTAATACTCACTCGAACGCAAAGAAAAGGCCACAAGTCACAACAATAAGGCCTAGTGTCAGAGGGAGGACCCCACTCTGTCTGGCGAGAATTATTCGTCCATCGCAGTAAAATCTATTCTTTCCAGGGAAAACTTCCCATTTCCGACGGCTCCGCTGCGCGATGCTCTGCCCAGCGCAGCGCTGTGCGGACGGGTGGGACGCGGACAGCGTCCGGGGGTCTATCTGCTGGTACTCACAACTCTTCATGGTGTAGACCCAGTCCAGTGTAGGAGGGGGGCTGAAGGCACATGTATCTGACACGACACGCTATAACTTCTGTTCAAAACGCGTCCACTTACTTCTTCAAGATAGCCATTCATCCTATAAGCGACTTGAGTATAGCGGTTAGCGTAGCAACCTAGCAGCTACCGTTAGCTAGTCCCACAGCGTCGGTCGACCGAGTTGAATCCCTTCTCTAAAGTAAGAACATCTACCATTGTTGCGATGGTGAATCCATTGATTAGCATTGACCTTCACTCATAAAACCCGTTATTGTGTCATTGATACACTACAAAATGTCTGGCGTGTCTTTTTCTTTAAGCGTCAGCCAGCCTACGTCACGGTTTAGACGATGACGCATACATCCAGAGGTGAGGTTTGGCTTCAGCATTGGGTCTACTCTGTTCAGACATGAAACAGAGTGTAGTTGTCGCCTCTTTCTCATACCACTGGGAAATAAGTTGAAAATAAGCACGTTATGTTAGTATAGAAATTGTATGTAGGCCTATATAAATATGTAGCAGGCCTAATTATAGACCAATTATAAGTATGGTCCTGCAATTCACAGTGGTGTACACACTACAAAAATAACATTTTAGAAAATGAATCCGTTTTTAAAAGGGCCATCCAAAAATCCATTATAGGCCTATACTATGCGCAGAATTTGTAAGGTGGAATATTTGTATGTTTTGTATGCCTTAGTGGCTTTAAGAACTTCTGTGGGATTAAACGGGGAGGCCTACCAATGGGACATTTTGCTCACATACATTTTGAGTTATTGTTAAAGTCAAGTATGTGAGCATGTTGGTGAGTGAGGACGAGAGAAAACAAAAAGCAAGTCTTATCGTCTTCATTCATTTTCACACCACATGTTTGAGGGTTTGAAAGGAGTTACAGAGTGTTGAGTGTGAGTCTAGACGAACACCTTGCTCTGGGACTTCCATCATAGCCCGGAGGAAGTCAGGTCAGGCAGTCCCAGAGGCATCCATCAGTAAAACAAGATTAGAGCTCAGAGTTCTGTCTTGTTTTGGGTAAGGTGTACATGTACCTCAATATGTACATGTTGATAGGCAAAGGTTGTGGCACTTTCAATTATGTTTTATAAAAAAGCTTCTCATCTGAGAAGAAATAATGTCTTTCAATGCAGAATTAGATTAGGAATTAGGAATTCGATTATGTTTATTGAGCCGTTGAAGCAGCCATTCTAAATTTAGAAGACTTCACAAGAAATACAAAAAGCTTTACATTGTTTTTGCTTCCTAAAATCTTTTTGATTTTTGAACAGTAGAGGGCAGAAAATACAATCGGAAGAAACATTGTAAATGAAACTGCTGCGAGCTCATGCTTTCTTTGCTGTAATTTGCAATAATACGCATTTGCGAATTGGTCTGGCTACTCCTAATCTACGTTTTCGCATTAACATACTCACCTATTTACTCTCCTTCCTATCTAATGCATGTTTTTTTTATTTGTTAATGACGGCTAAAATAATAATGCAATTATCATTAGAGCCTCAATGTAAGACCAAAAAGTTTTAGATCTTGACGAATTACATTTTTTAACTATAGGTTAGGAAGGTATTGTATGGGCATGTTTCCTTTAAATCTTCGAACAATTTGAAGAATATATTTATTGACTTAATTAAGTGCCATATATCCTCACATTTTCAATTCGGTCATTGTGATGTAGATAAAAAATGTTGATAAAAAAAACTGAACTTTTTATATGTGTAGACCTACACCATTAGTTGGTTTAGACTAAAATAATCCAGATAATAATCTAGCCTCTTTTCTTTTTTACTGGTTTATGCAGCTCGACAGACTAAAATGCATTTTCTTCAGCGACACCTTTGGCGATAAACGGTAATTTTTCCCATAGATTTCCCATAGTGATACCTCATTTGGCAATAGATTGTGACTTAAATAACACATTTATTCACATGGGAATCTTCGAGATTACCACTTTAATAATCCATTTTTTGTAACCATTTGTCTGCCTATTCGTCACCATTGCACTTGGTCATTTCAAGGCTTCTTCCCTTTGATTTTGGGGAGTTTTTCCTTCTCCTTTTCAGGGCCGTGTTGTGTCATGTTGGCCTGTGAAGCTCTTTGAAACCACCACTGTGATGAAATATAAAATGTACTTGATTGACCAGATATATGAAAACCCTACCTCTATCATGTTTAATGCTTTGAATTCGAATGGGACATATGAGAAGATAAGGATATCTGACATAAATAAATGTGAAACCAAAAATTGAAAGTAACTTTTTGCGAGCACGCAAGTCTTTATTTCCAGAAACGTCCTAGTGGCGACATTTGAGAAAGCTGTGGAAATGCAATGATGAATCACAATTGAAACTAAAGAAAAATAGAATTACTAATCCTGTCACTGTATTTTAAGTAATTGGATGCTATTTTTTTAATATGTAGGGTTGGTAATGAAATATCATGCAATAAAGTCCTTAATTTATGGCTTTGACTTTTAAAGGTGTAGTATGTAGCATCAGTGGCATAGCGGAATAGACTTGGCAGAAATGGAATAAAGTATCCATAAGTATGTTTTAAGTATAATCCCATGAAAATATAAATTGTTGTGTTTTCGTTACCTTAGAATGGGCCGTTTATCTACAAAGGGAGCGGGTCCTCTTCCACGGAGCCTGCCATGTTGCACCATCATGTTTCTACAGTAGCCCAGAATGGACTATGGGCTCTAGAGAGGATGCTTTAATAAAAAATCATAAACACTATCTTACTTGTAAGCTGTGACCTTAGTTTAATCAACTACATACCAATTATTATTCTATCAAGGAATCTCATCACTTGACAGTTTGCTACTCAATGCTGTCATAGGCGATGACATCCTTTTGGATTACAACTACTAATACTACTACTACTGGCACCTTACAGGCCACCGTAGCTTCTCCTAAGTCTTTGGAAAGGGAGAGTTGGGGGGGGGGGGGGGGGTTCTCAGTTTTTTGCAATATGCAACCTCACCGCTAGATTCCAATAAATCCTTCACACTGTAAAATTAAAAAGTGAATTG
>JAOPJO010000134.1:2378907-2392483 GCA_027123675.1 Molva macrophthalma | reverse complement strand
TATATATATATAACATTAATAATATCAAGACTCTGTGAACTCAAATGTGGCAATAGAGAAAATATGTATGGGATAGAGGGGTATGGGGAAAGTGATTACCAAGAATAGGAGTGAACATGACTACATGTTGGACCTTCTGAGGAATTAATGCTGTTTTCACATCAGCCACCGTGGCGTTAAACCACATGTAATTATTAATGGCCATGAGCTCCGGATGCCGAGCCAATCACATCTCAGCTCGCATGTCAACCCAAGACCAACTGTCTCCTGGCTTTGACAGAAGGATTTTTACCTCCACAATTCAAATCCCAGAGCAAAGCAATACGCACACTGCAGTCACTTACTCATCTCGTTTAGGCCACCGTTTACACAGGCTCTGTGCAATGTGTGGGGGATAAGCAACTTCTACAAAATACAAATCCTACACCATTATTTACACATTTTCAGCCTTTTTTTGTAACAAGTTTGCATTTATTTTATGATTATCCGCACAAGATATCCCATCTTTCTTAATTCCACGGACTGATTCGACATGTCATGCACTACTCAACCAATCCACACAACTGCAACATATCTAGCATCTAGCCCTTCATACTTGTATTAATAAAAGTTAAAAACAACGTTTCATTTTACAGTTACGCGCAATGGCTAAAGCTCCATGTTTAGGCCGAGTGTATCGTGTATACTTACATGTAGAGGGCAAAACGCGTTCAATTTCAATTTGTTTTGTGTGTGCGTACGTGCAACCGATCGCGGAAAAACAAGACGTTGCCCTACAGTGTATTTACACCTACACCCTTTAAAGCCGGGCCTTCTGCTACCTGGACGCTGTTTCACCCAATTTACAGCCAATATGTACGTTGAGTTACATCCTTAGGTCCATGCATTCGTCTACGAATAAATGTAAAAGAGCACTTTGATAGACTGGTGTAAAGGGAAAAAAATGAGAGGCAGCCATTTTAGAGTCTTTGCGAACTACCAATAGACAATGGCTGGCCTGCTGTGTTGAGAACCAGCTACAGTACATGAGACCATAAGAACACAGTCTGGGTCCAGAGCATGTTAATGTTTACCTGGTTTCTGCCAAGCGGTGGCCCGGCACTTCCCGGACTCATAGGCGGCGGGTGATGGGTTCTTTGTTGCCAGGCCGGGTTGCTGCCTCCATACGGACCGCTGCTGCCCATGTCTGCTGGTCCCTTAGTAGCGCCTTCTGGACCGCTGTAGTCACCGGTCGGGTAGTTGGGGTACCCCCGGGTAGAACTGGGGGAGGTTAGGAGTTTGTTAAGTGTCGGGGTTGATGTGGGCTGAGGGTTTCCCATATTATATCTCTGATTATTGTAAGATCCAGCCATTGCTGTGGGTCCTCCCGCTGGTTGTTGCTTAGCTGGCTGTCCCCCAGCTGTCGGTGCCTGGGTATTGCGTGGGGAGTTCATGCCGTATCCTTGGCCGGGATAGGGAGTTCTGTTTGGGAAGGGACTGTAATTGTTAAACTGATGGCTAGAAAATCCATGGTCGTGCGAGTTGGGTTGATATGGGTCGATCATGTTGCTCGACTGCACGACCGGACCTGCAGCAGCTGCCATGCCAGGGCTTTGTTGTCCGCCATGTTGATGAAAAGGGGCCCGACCGTAGTGCTGACTGTATCCGTACGAAGGTGGAGGGAAAGCGGACCCGTGGTGATGAACCATACCAGGGTGGTTATTCCCATCCGGTCCGATAGAATCATTCTGATTATTATTAGGCCTGGGCGGGTTCCCATTCCCGTTCTTCATCTCAGGTTCCCCTCCTCCCCCTGCATTTCCTCCGTCGGCCCCGTCCTGCAGGTCTCCCCGTCCCGGTGATCCGCTGTCTAATCCCGAGGGTTTCTTATCCGTCTGTTTTTCCCCCGGTACCGACTCCTCTTTTGGTTCTCGATCCGGCTTTTTTAGTTCTGAAGGCGGGCTAGTGTTGAGAGTGGCGACCTGAGCGGCCATGATACTCTCTCCCTCTCTCCCCCTCTCTCTCTCTCTCTCTATCTCTCTCTCTCTCTCTCTCTCGAGTCAGGCACAATCAAAAGCTACCATTGAATAGAAATAATAGCTTAGAACCACGCATCCCGGTGCCGATTCATTCCCACCTCTACACCGGATCGAATCCGGGTACCATTCGAGAGTCGTATTCCGTAGCTGCTTAGTTTAATGAGTCAGGGTCCATACAATGCGTAAAACCCGACAGAAAGTGTAGTGGAGTTGTGTGACTGAGTTGTGTGACTGTGTGAGCGGGTCGAGGCGGGGAGCAGCAGCACGAGGCTACAGACAGCCATCTTACTGAGGCGCACAGGCGGCGACAAAATATGGATTGGATTCTTCAGCGGAGTGGATTTCTCCTTGTAGTGTATCATGGTATACCTTATATTTTTTGTGGAATATTAACGCAATCTAAGTTGAACATAACTTTGTATTTCACCAACTAGCAGCATACATATTTGCATAACACAAATATTTATGTCTCAATTTATATCGTAGGGTATTTTGTTAGTGATTGCAGGCTATGCTATTCTCATTCATAGTACATATTGTTCTTCAATATTTGTATTTCAGTATGTACTATTACTGTTGTGCTATTTATACTCGACAAAAATGTAAGAACACGTTGCTTCTTGTGATTCAAACTGCAGGGTGAAATATCCACTTACTGATTGAAGCTGTGAGTTAATTTAATGATAATGTATACCCCTATTTTTAACGCATTACATTATTCCCCACTGGTAAAGGACATGGTGAAACACATCACGCCTATTAACCTTTATGGACTGGTTCAAAATGTACACGAATACAATGTTTTTTTACTTCTTTCAACCCAGATTCCTAGTGTAGGCAACCAAAAGTAAGATAGGGTTTTCAGAACAGAAGGACGCCTTGCAGCCAACGAGACTACCCGTGTACATTCTCTGCTACCCACCCCCTCTGTCTGTCTCTCACTCCGAGCGGCAGCCGGGGAAGCAGAACACTCCTCTAGTGAGTGTGGGGGATGGGCGCAGCTTCTCAGCCGCTCACATTGAACTAGCTGTAAAAACACAACCGATTCTCGCAGAGAGCGAAATTTAGAAACCAAGACTGCATTCACTCATTTAAATATGTTGTATTGTCATATTAGAGACCACTTCTTCACCAAAAATACTATAAATACACGAGTTTGT
This sequence comes from Molva macrophthalma, assembly GCA_027123675.1. Taxonomy (NCBI): domain Eukaryota; kingdom Metazoa; phylum Chordata; class Actinopteri; order Gadiformes; family Lotidae; genus Molva; species Molva macrophthalma. Next base: position 2,389,305 of record JAOPJO010000134.1, on the reverse strand, counting down.
TCATACTAGAACTGAATGAGGGGGGTTGGAATGAGAAAGTATTTGTAGCCTGTCATGAGGAGCGAAACACATATTTTATATTTCAGATAGAACATGTTTCTTTTCTTTTAATACAGAGAATTCCGAATATATGTGGGAATAAGGTAGTTTTACATTTATAGTCTTTGAATTTCCTCCATCTACTCTCTCATGCGCGCAATCGCGCATGCCCGTACGCACACTCGCGCGCGCACAAACACACACACACACGCACACACACACACCTCTAGGGGGCTTAATGGAAAAAAGCAGGAAGTAGCAGTGAGGAGGCATACTTGATCACATGTACAAACATCGGAATACAATTTAACATTCACCCTGACACACCCCCTAATGTAAAGAGATTGCAAAGAGGAATTCAGGCTTTACACATGCTGAAAAATCCCTACCAGGCTAGAGTAGCTATTATTCCCTTACCAACATGTGATCTAAATGGAACACAAGGTAAAAACTCAACATGGTTAGTGTAAAACTAGAACAGCCTTGCAAAGCTAAACCGTGTACAATCGTGCAATCACCAGTAAGATACATGAGGAAAATGGCTTCGTCGTAAATTGTTTTTTTTTCTTGTACATACAATGTGTAAGATCAGTAAGAGCAGTAGGAAACAATGGGACATCTATTTGAAGTGTAGTTTGTGTTGTTTAGAAAGATAGGCTCTTCCATCCCTAAGACCAGACACAGAGACACAGGCCCAGTTGTGCAGAAACACAGATTTAATGTGGCTTCCTCTCCCCGCCTGACTTAATTTTTCTGCTCTGGTTGCTATGAAAAGCTGGAGAGAAAATGCATGGATTTGGAACAAGGATTGGTAACCACATGTGCCATCTGCTGGCTAGAAGAGGAACTAAACGCCGCAACATCGTGGACTCATTAGCCGAATACATTCTTCAAATACACGGTTGGTTTGGAATAAACCGAACCCGTATAGCTTGCTCTATGGAGCTTCATATCACTGGTGTTTGGCGCTATATGTTTATTGTCCGTTCATTGAAACACAAGCACTGCAGTACCGCTATTTATGTGCCTAATTTGGTAGTTTATTTATATTCGTTGTTTTCTATTTAAAACCAAGGCGGATGCTATGCAGATTTTGCAATCCAAAGCAAACATCACACTAAACATGGCTAGAGCTGTTGCATCTACAATAAACAAATTATTATAAAAGAAATAAGCAAATTATTATAAAGCATTATAATTTTTTCTCTCTGATATCCCCCCCCCCCCTCCCCCCCTTCAGAAAATGGTGCACACAGAACTCTGGAACTACTTTTATAAAAATAAATACAAATTAATGGTCATTATTCGATTTTCATCATTGTTTATTACAGCCCCCAATTAAACACATCTGAAAGAAAACCTGTTCAGATTATGTGGCCTAATTGAGACGTGTCACAGACTTGAACAGAAATATGCAGAGGGACCTTTTTCTATAAAGATGCCATTATGTGTGATGTGATAACAGTGTATCTCTCACACACACACACACACACACAGTACAACTTTTGCCTTTCCGAAGTCTTCTGTTGTACTTTGTGCTGAAGGTGTGGCTGTGAAGGCTCCACGTTGCTTCGATTCGGTTCCTGTTCTCTGATGCTTCAGTGCTGAAGCCTTGAGATTCAGGCCAAACGAGATGAGGTTCCCGCGTGCCAGCACTCAAACGTCTATCACTTCTGCTCCTACATTCCTGCCACGCTACTCACAGGTCCATCATTTCCTCCTCCACGGTGGCTTCCTGGGTTTTGACATACCTCTCTTGCACTCCAAGAGTTCTGCAGAATTCATTGTTAAAGCACATCACAACAAAATAGCATATTGGAAAATTTAATTTAGTGTTAGTACGATGCCACATGAGAAATCTGGGGGGAAAAAGATGTATATATGTTTTTCATTACTATCCTCAGTTGCTTCATATTGGTTCACACAAAAGGAGGAACAATGGGTCATAAGAGGGTCTAGGATACGAGTTGAACTGGAAGTCGGCCCCCACGGCAGCAGACATCATGGCCTGCAGATTCCTGTCCTCCAGGTCTCCAAAGCAATAGCCATTGGCTTTGTCCACAGTCCGCAAGACCGTAGTCATGCTCTGCTTGTCCTGGGGGCGCGGGGGTGGAGGATGACAGAGATATCCTTCAAATCTCAGTCAATATGCATGTTACAAGTATGCATAATAATGCTCTAAAAGTATGCGTAATCACTATTGGAAGCTACACCATATAAATCATGGGTCATTCAACACAGGTCTCAATAAAATTCATAGGGTCATGAGTCACGCAAATAATACTTTAACAATGCAGTGTTTAGCGTTTACACTTGTTTACATTTCCTTATGACCAAAACAATGTTCGGCAGAAATTGTAAGTACAAGCGTATGTTACGAATTACTATAAATGCGTAATTTGTTTAAACATCTTAATACTCAAAACATGAGTGGATCAAATTTAAAATCAATACCAGAATATTATGCACGTATTGTTATTGTGATTTTCAGCAAATGCAGCAATATCAGAATTTAAGAACAAAATGACACATGACTGCTGGCAGGTGTGCCGCAGGTATTGATCTGAGTGGAGCGCTCATGTGGTTGCTGTTAGTATTGCATGCAGGACACATTAGATTGTAAACTTAATCAAACTGCTTGAATTTGAGTCAAATGATAGTGTTGTACAAATGATGTATCGAGACAGTAGTTGTACCTGCACATTGAGAGGAACAAAAGAGACAAGACCGTAATCCTGTACGACTTCAGCCAGTTTTATGTTAAGTTGGTGGAATTTCTTAAAAAAGGGGTCTGAGGCAAGATGGTCTAGGAGATAGTGGAGGTCCATGACTTCTGTGTAGAAGTCCAAGTTGAAAGCTGCACAGTGAAAAACAAACCCAAAAGGTCTATGTTGGATCAAAATAACAGCAGTGCTTGGCAGATCATTAAAACATATGCTTTGATGTTGCACACATTTAAATGTGCAATCTGTTCTAAACTCATATTGGCTTTATTTTAGGTCAACTAGACAACCTGTATTATTATGGTAGGTCAGCTAGATAACCTGTATCTCACCTAGTTTTCCATACTGCTCGATCAGATCCATCTTGGACAGGACATTGACGTGTGGAAGCTCCACATGCAGCATGCTGGCCAGAGACGTGCAGAGCACAGAGATGAACTTAGCCGGGTCGGCACAGTAGTGGGAATCTACAAGATGGACTGAAGCCAGCTGAAAGAACACACAAAACTATTGTTAAAATGACTACAAAATATGACAGGATAGTATAGGTAATGGGCAGATAGTGGCCATGTTGGTGGAGGTAGTGGGCCAATAGTGGCCAGGTTGGTGGAGGAGGTGGGCCGATATTGGGCAGGATAGTGGAGGTAGTGGGTTGATAGTGGGCAGGTTGGTGGAGGTAGTGGGCAGGTTGGTGAAGGTAGTGGGCAGGATAGTGGAGGTAGTGGGCAGGATAGTGGAGGTAGTGGGCAGGATAGTGGAGGTAGTGGGCAGGATAGTGGAGGTAGTGGGCAGGATAGTGTTCCACTGTAATCAGTAGACACCCTTGAGCATGATACCGAAATTCCTACCTGCTAAATTACTAAATTGTACTTAATAGCCTATAGCCTACATTGTTATTTACAAATGAAAAATGAATATCAAGTAGGTAATACATAATAATTTGTAATCGTTGGTTATTAGTATTTTGATACTGGCTCAACCCAGGTAATTTCATCTGAGGAGGAAATATTTAAAATGTATGACACGACTCACCCTGAAATTCCATTTGGAAAGCTGTGAGAATATATTTTTGACAGAACTTTGGTGAGTGTACAGCTCTACTTGCCCAGGGCAGTCAAACAAGAAGTAATAGTCACTGTACTGATTTAGTTTCTTTTCGAGCCAGTCCAGGTTCGCTTCCAGATACTCCATACAATACAAGAGACCCCCATTCGGCCCAAGCTTCAGACTCTCCATCACGTCGTCCAGGGTAACCAGTTCCGAGACGTCCACAGCACACGTATAGGGAAGCCCATCGTTGGCCGGGTCCATGTTCACCACGACCACCTTGCGTCCTAGATGGCCCATGAACTCCTGCATACCTAAGCAGTAAGTGGTTTTACCCGACCCTGGGGGTCCAATGACCACCTGGCCGAAGCGCAATGATGGTGGTGATGCTGCTGCTGGGCTGGCCATTGTTACTATGGCAGTCCACTATATGGACTCAGCTTCACATCTGTTGAGAACCAGAGACAACAGTCAGTCCAGATGTCCCGCAACACGTAACAGTAGTTGTGCATCAAAACACATCGGATTTTAATAAAATGGTCTAAATGGATACTTTGTAGAATGTCAAACAGTTTGATAAATGGATACTTTGTAAAACAGTGTGTATGATGAAGCACCTCGTGGGCTGCTTAGAGATACACGGTTACAAAGGATCCTGACTAGCTGTAATACAACAATTAGATCGGTTGTGTTAATAACCATTTACTCACATGTTTATATTGTGCATGCACGTTTTGTAAACCAGCCGCGTAAACAACGATGAGCTAAATTAATTTGCAAGTACTTCCGGGTTCGTGAATAGCTATCAGAATAAAAGCACCGTTGTCGCCATTGTATAAATAACGTTATAGTTATAGCGTATGCTTATCATATCATGTAGGCTCTAACATGTTTAAAATAACCAAAGAATACATGATTTACTAAATTATCGATTTACTAGGCTTTACACGTCAGTTAGTTTTAATATTAACGTATTTCCTACAATATTATTAACATACTCGCCCCAATCATTTACATTTGACGTCCTGTAGGGGTCTCTAGCTGTCCATTCTTATTGTGAATCAAATTTTAGTTGCAGCAATTATGATTGTATGGTTGTTGTAGAAGAGAAATAGCTGCGCGAAACATTGATGCATAAGAGTAAAGAACTTCCTGATCGTGCACGTTCTCAGTCTTGCTGCTAATGTACACTGTGAACATGGACGTATAGTAAGAGAGCGGTGAAAGATTTATATATAGTACTTAAGAGGCAACGAAATACACATTAAATGCATAGGCTACGGAACCGCTGAGGGCTGTTAAGTGAAATGACATAAACTCCAAAACCATTTTTTTGTAAAAAACGAAACATTTTTAATGGAGCAAAGGGATATAAAACAATAATAAATAACGTCATCTTCGCGGTCCAATAGTGCCCCCGCGCTGCCATTGTCGGTACTTCATGTTAGTGTTGGGATGACGCCTCAATAAGGGTTCAGGTTTATCAACGTCTTTCGGTTGATCGTACACTGTGCTTATATGATAATGGATTCTGGGCTTCTTTCCAGTATTCAAGGTCAACTTCTCTCCATGATACCTACACAAAAAGAAAAATACACAATAGCTTTATGAAAGTATTTGTTAAAGGCTCTACACTTACATTCTGTTAAGTTAAGTGAATAATGGTTTTATCAAACCATTTATTGAACTACCTAAATGTCATAAAACATTTCTTACTATGGAACAGCTGAAAGGCAATCCTCTAATTTGAATGTATTATTAAAACACATAGGGACGATGATCTAATTGTACATTTCAAAAACGTACAATTTTTAGAAACCACTAGAAATTTCCAGGACGCAACTAGTGTTAAGTAAAATGATAGCATATCTACCTTTCAATTTAAAACGACACAAAATTCAAACGGATTCTTTATGAAAAGTGTCTGCCATTTGAAGCTCTCATTCAAATGCATGTTATAACTGGAACCGATTCCTTGTTGGAATTTCACAGCTAGGGAGATGAAATTTGGAGAATAGGTATTATGGTCTATTTTAACTCACCCAAAGCCCCTCTTGCAATTTGGATGTTGCCCATCACTTTCAAGAGCATCGGGAATCCCAGGCCGGCTGGTTCCCAGGCCGTCTCCGTCCTTCCAGCCCTGCTTCTCCATCACGCGGCGGCCAAACCCCTGACCAAGAAGCACAGACATGTTGGTGTATGCAAAACCGTTTATATTGTATGCAAAACCCATTGTTATTAAATTGCATATCGTTGCTATTTTTCTTCTTTTTTTTTTTAATCAGGTAAAGTGTCATTGAGATTTATAACCGATTTTTCAAGCAAGGACCTGGCCAAGAAGCAGCATCCCTAAAGTAGACACACATCTAGTAACCCCAGGTTACTAGATGGCAAAACATCATACCTTAGTAAACCTCTCGAAGCTACCGATGGGCTGAGTGTGACCAGATCTGTCTTCCAAGCCGTCTCTCAGCCTCTTGTCATACCGCATGCGGACATAGTCACGGGAGTCCATGTCACCTCCGTCTGCAAAGAGGAGGGAGGCTGAGTCGAGGGCAGCCTCTTCTATTGCATTCCATGTAGTAGTATAAAGTGAACTTGATAATTATATCGTTGATTTTAAAGTTGTTTTTTGTGTTCACTTCTGAAAAGTACTATTTTGAGACTTGGGAGGAAGGAGGTATACATACAGTATCTGAAATACAGCTAATGGTAATCAAAAATAAATTAAACAAATACAAATAAAGTGAACATGAGTTACCTTTATCATAGTAAACGCTCATGTCGACATCCCAGTCGTCCGTTGTTTGCTCATCAAAGTCTGAGAAAGAGGGAAAGGAGTCCATTTGATAGCCAGACTTTGTATGTTTTTGATGCAAGTTTGTCCCAGCTGGTTTTACACATTTCAGGGTCATGCAGCATCAACATGCATAGATGTACTGCAACATATCTCTTCACCATTATTTTACAAGTAATAGGGAAGGAATAGGTCTTATGTCCTAGTTGTACATAAATAACCCAGCTTGAATTAACCTGAGGAGAACAAATAACATAAAGAAATATAAAACCAATCTATAGCAAATATCTTTAGGTTTCAGAAATGTTGATATATTTTCAATATCGTGCATTTAGTATACCTCCTTCCTCCTCCTGCCAGTACTGGGCATCAGTGTAGAACACCAGGCCTGATCCTCCCTTCTCCCATTTCAGCTCAATCTCTTCCTCAAACAGCCGTTCCTTGGAGCGCTCCTGACTCGTCACATCTTCATGCAAGGCTTCGTGACGCTCCCATTCCTCGCAGCGGTCATCATCCTACCATCAAAAAGATAGACCCATTGAGAAATGCACAACTTCTTGATTGCTTTAGTGTTCTAGCGGAAGACTTTACTGATCATCAATATTGATCAATACTGTACTGATCCTATCAATAGTTATATTTTTACATAGCAGGTAGTTACATCTTGCCTCGCAAAGCCAGCCTGAATCTGGCAAGCTTAGCTCTGGTTTATGGTCGGACTGTACAAGGCTAGTTTACATTATGGCATTTTATACATTTTTTAACTCACATCATCAGCATTCGACTGCTCATCTTCCTCATCATCCTGGTGGTATTCTGTTTCTTTGGATTCTGTCTGGCCAAGTGGCTGTCTGAGTTTGGCTGTGTTTGTGGCAACACCGCTGGGGCCAGCTATTTCATGTCCTGCTGCCGTGAAGACGTTATCTTCAGAGGCTTCTACTGTGTAGGTGTCATAGTACTGGAAAGGAACATTGCCATAACGGCGGTTGGAGCTGGTCTTAGGGAAAGTAAGCCCCAACTTCCTGATGAGACGTGGAGGTAGTCGGCATGCCTGTATAAGTTGTAGAAACACCTTCACGGTGGTCCCCACGTTTCCGTTCTGCATCAGGGCAGGCGGATTGAGCTCTGGTAAGCCCTTCAAGTCAGCTTGTGTGAAGCGGTCTGATAGGGACACACGGTGTCGCTGCTCATGCTTGGTTTTATACGGAAAATAATCCACATCTGAAACACAATTCAAGTTTTGTTCATGGTTGATGTCATCTAATATTCAAACCAGGCTATAACAACATGACAAAATGTAATATTTCCACAACATGAGAACAGGCTACTACTGACCTGTTTCGTGGGAGACTTTTACTCTCTTTATAACACAGCGTCCTGACAGCCAGCTCCCTGTCGAGTCGATCCACAGATTTCCTCCGAACATTTTAACAAATCTGTCGGCATGTTTAGAGAACACAGACACGATGCAGCAACATGACTTTACGCTTTTCTTGGAAACGGAACGGTTTACTGTGGTCTCGGATGATTGTGAGCCCTGCTCGTTACTGCTGGGCTCAGACGGTTCACTCTCAGGTCTGGTGTCAGGGACGGGGTGCTCCGGTAGATCCTCAGACGACCGGGGGACGTGGGGCTCCGGTGGGCCCCCAGATCCCCAGAGGACCTCGGGTCGGTGACGGTAGTGGAAACATTGAAAGCCTCCACTTTCAATAAACTGACTGAAGTAATTCCTGAGGTCCGCTGAACGGAATATAGCAGGTATATTACTTACAGCAAAATATACAACGGGTAGGATGTCCGCCATTATTGTTTATTTCAAGGGACTTTTCCACGTCCATACGTCATTACGTCACCACGTCGTTACGTCACCATTTCAAGTGATTCGTTTCGCAGCGCTATTTAGAGAAAAAATGGCTCTGGTTTCGGACTTTCTTTTCAATTGGGCCTGAATAGGGCTATATGATTTTATTTAAAACCCGAATAGACATACTTCTCCAGAGTATTTTCCATTTGCTACATGTCTACTTGCCACTATTTTACATAAAATGAACATAAAATTAAACACCATTTGATATTCCTCATGTTATTCAGACGTTTTTGTAGGCCTTAAGCCTTCCCCAGAATGATTTGATTTGATTATATTTATTTGACTTCTATTTAATTGGCATATAACATGATACAATTCATTTTGTGGACACAAGCGAGCCTACCATATATATTTTATGTTGTTTACTTGTTTTCATATTCAGTATTCAGTTAATATAACATAGTTCATTATTATAGCATTATATTGTTTGACTGATACATGCTTTGTATTTTTGTAAAGTTACAAAAGATGCCTAAAAAAAGACAATTCCATTTTACTTGACTTACATATTGATGAAAATGTTAATGTTTCTCCTTGTTAAGGACAACCAACTTTATTAATCTTAACACAGCTGTCCTGGCTCAGATTTCTTACTGAGGTAATTTATGATTTAGCCATTACTAGAGCCAACAGCAACAATACATATAATTATACAAATACCTGTGCAATATGGTTTAATCTAAATTAGACAATCATTTAGTAATATTTACAGGTTAGGTCCACAATTTGATTTGCATTAAATTGCTCACATCAAAGTGGCTTTTCATCATCCGTACACCCATTAGGCCTATTGAGAAAAAAATGTATAATAATTGACACGCAAGGTGACACGTAACAGATATTAGCAGCGATGATTTATTTATAGATTCTTCCAACGACCTTAACCAGGTAACTTTCCGACACATCGGTTGTTCACATGGCTCGGCCAGGATCAGCCCACAGCCAACCTGTGCTAACAGTGTTTCTGCAAGCTTTCACAAGCGCTCTGTCGTGTGCTGCTGGGTCAATGAACTCAGAAGGGGTCATCCGTGGAACCGTTTGTGTTGCGCTAACCTCTCAGGTTCAAGGCCAAATGATGTTCCTTCAAACACGATTTCCATCGCTAAAACCCCAACGAGCGATTGTTGTCGGTGAACCTCTACGTGACCAAGCCAGGTCAAACTAAGTAAAAATCTGGAATGGAAGTTAAATAATATATCTGGAAAGGAATATATATGGAAGTAAAATGTAAGATCTCATCAAGCTTTTAAAAATGTCTACTGTCATATCCCTACAGTAATTAGTCATTACTGTTATTATTACTACTAATATTGCATTCATCCAAAAGATAAATGTTAACGTTATTGTTATTTTTGTAAGAAAAAAACACAGAATTAAAAATAACAAAATTACAATAATATTCAGCCATTCCATTCCTGAGTGTAGAAATGAAGGCCATGTCATATGTTTTACCAGGTGTTGATAAGTGTCTGGCCTCCGTGCCCGTCTCTGCCTGCTCCCAGGCTCAATAAATAGGCAATAAATATACGCGTCTTATCTCAAGCATTTACAACCGTTGCATACCGCAACGCTGAGGTTACTACAGATGAAGGACTTGTGAATGTACAATAGGTCAGTGGAAGATAATGATATGTGTGAGAGCATACATGCATACATACATACTGTACATGCATACGTCCATTCATACATACATTCATACATACATACTGTATCTTCACACAAATACACACCATACCATACATATATACATACATTCATACATGCATACATACATACATACATACATACATACATACATACATACATACATACATACACACGCGGCATCTCTTCAGCTCGAGGCTGTGTTTCTACATACATACATACATACATACATACATACATACATACATACATACATACATACATACATACATACATACATA